>JARHVA010000940.1:1865000-2165000 GCA_037957365.1 Torreya grandis
TATGGAAGTAAAGAATCCTTATTCAAATGAATGATATTTGAATACTCTTTGGTAAGGATACTTGATGTTGTTGCCATATTGTTAGGTGAGGAATGAATGAGGGTTAATTTTATATTTGTATCAATCCCTTTAGAGTAATAAAGCACATTAAATCACTTAGGATGACCATTAGGATATGTTTCATTTTAAATTGGATGACTTTAGGGCACTGGACACTTACATCAGTTCAAGACACTAACATCAATGATAGTTTCTATCTTGGATGTTAGTGTCTAGGGAGAAAGAAAAGACGTAAAAGCTCAGAACTTGTAGAGGTGGAATATAAATATATTTTATGTATTTTGGTCAAGAGAGAAGGTTTGTGTCATCAACATAATACTATTTAAAATAAGAGATAGACTAAGAGGCACAAGATAGAGTAAATGTGAGACTTTTAAAAGAAAGAAATGCCTATAATTGAAAGGAAAATACAAGGTCTAAGTTTTGAGAAGTGTAAAAGATTAAGGTGATATATAATCATAAAATAGTGTATACAATTTCCCTCCCCCTTTAATATAATAATGAAATTTCTACTTTAAAGTAAAAGAATGCATACCTGGGTGTGTATACACACCTTGTCTTTGAGTGTGCCCATCTTGAGTGCTTTACTAGTGACTAACCTGTAACCAAGAGAATAGAACAATGTATAATCATTGTATACAATGTATAATTGAAATTACTTGAAATATATTAAAATTAAAAGAGTAAGGTTTAGGAGTACATCTATGTGTCGATGTAACTACCTTTCCTATTAACAGGTTGATATGAAAAAGATATATCATTATAAGAATCTAAAACTAAGATTAGGACAAATATATATAAATATCTAAAGTTCATATATTCAAGGAAATAAAGAGAGAGATAGGGAGATAGATATTGGAAGGCACAGGCTGCCAACTTTGGATAAAAGTTGATTTTCCACCTAGAAGTTGAGATTAGCTTAATCATGCAACCCAACGATACTTATAACTAGTGAGGTTGGATGATATAATCAAGTTTAACCTAAAACTCAGAAATATTGAGTTATTTTATCACCTCAACCATACCAAACATTTAACCAACTACTCTATTAGGTTGGCTCAATAAAGCCCATAAAAGTCTACAACGTATCAGTAAAAAAAGTTTGTGATTTGGTAATAGTCTATAAAAGAGTTTTTAAATTTGAAATTTATTTGGATTTTATAATATTAGGCACATGTTGCATAACATATGCACCTTAGATGTGTCTCATGATGAAACTGTGTATAATAATTGTATCAATGTATATAATTATGCCAAAACTATAAATCTGAATCATATAACTATGTACTTTAGCCAATTTGGAAAACTGTATAAGTGTGGAGAACATGATTCCAAAGCATACCCACACTATATATAGAGAAATATAAAAACTGATATAAGTACCGAAGTAGAGAACATGTTTCTAAATCATACCCACACTATAATATGGAGATGTTGAATAGGTGTGAAGAACTGCTTACAAAGTATACCCACATTGGATATGAGAACTATGAATGTGTGAAATCCATGCCCATATGACAGTCCCCCACTAAATCTAAAATCTGATATAAGAACCATATACTGTATGGGTGTGGAGAACATGCTTCTAAATCATACCCCCACTAAATTTTAAACTATGCTAAATGTGGAGAACATGCCTCTATGACATGCCCATACTAGTATTCCCCCCTTTGAGGTGAGAGAAATGTATTAGCTAGTGGTTACCTCACCTTAAAAGGATAAGACAATAATATAATATGTGAATGTAACCATATAAATATAAATGGAATATGTCTAACTAGATATAACATTGAAGTTTATAGAACCAATGTGATCACCTAAAGGCCTAAGATACATGATAAATATCATGGCAATGTATAGCTAATAACATTAGAATCTAAACATGCAAATAAGCACACACACAAGAGCACTCAAAATAAAGTCAAAAGGCAATGGTTCAAGGAATCTGAAAATAAGTGGTATTTTTAAATACCACATAATAAAAGGGAAATAACTTATTCAAATGTCCACAAAGGCAAGGATGACATATTCAAATGTCCATACAATAAATAATGACATATGAAAATATCATTGAAAGTATACATAGGCATGGGGGACACAAGAAAATAAGTATATTAAAGTGCTTAAATAAGGAACACAATACTAAGACAAGACACTCAAGGAAGTGCATAAAATAAATCATAAACAACCAACATAAACGTGTCATAGTAGCCCATGGATCAAATGTGTTACGAAAAAATGTTAAGTGTATAACATATCAAGAATGTTGTGTAAGATATAATCATAGATAAAGGCATGTGTAAGTACATATGTAAGCTCAAAAATGATAATGAAATGTGATAATTGAGCCAAATAACTTATATGTATGCAAAACAAATAAGCGAATGCCCCCAATGTATACATGACATGATTAGAGGGAAGACCTAACATCTAAAATATGATTAGATCATGTACCTATTTATGTATTTATCACACTTAAGTAGAAGTGTGATACACATGTGTATGTAGGAGTAACTAAATATGCCATCCATTAACATGGAACTAACACATAGATGCCAAGGAGCTAGTATAACATGTAGGTGCCGAAAATGTTTTTGGAAAATTTGAATTTATTTGATTTATTTGGTATTTCTAGAATTTTTGAAGAGGAAAGATAATCCTATGATTCCATTTAATGGATGGCCATATATGTCTCCCCATTATGAACCTAGTTTAATAATCCTTTTACACTTTTGAGGAACATGTATAAGTGTAATATATGTCATTGTGGTATCAATGGTGTTCTATGTTTGTAAAATATGACTCTATGTTCATGAAATAATAGTAAGAGTAACAGGAGTAAGGGTTATTCAAATCCATTATTGAGTGTTTGTTTGTTTATTTGGTATAGCAGTATTATGTACATTTAGAGGTGATCTTGATATTTGAACATGGTGTGTAGTAGAAGATGGGGATTGCATAGAATCCACAATATGTCTTTGATGTAATGGTCTCTCAAGTATTGGTCACCTAGTAAAGGGGATTGCCTATTACTTACCTTTTTTTAGTGAATTAGCCTTAGTAGGCTTGATAATTAATTTTTTGGGTATAATTTTCTCTTGTTCAATAGGATGTTCATATGGAATTATGGAAACTATAACTACTCGATTAGAATGAATGTATTAAAAACATCCATAAAGTTTATAAGGTACTAATCCAAGTGTATATATTTAAGGTTTTCCCAATAATATATCAAAGACACCTATGGAAGGTAAAGCTAAAAAATTAGTAACCACATGTGCGATAATAACCTCTAAAGGTAAGTCAATCTCACCAAGAACCTTTTGGGAGGCACCATTGAATGATCTAACTGATTTGGTAGAGGGGTCTAAATCCTAAGTGTGTAAGTAATTTCAAAGTTCAAATATTTTTGCTTGCATCATTATTAATTATAAAAATATGTATAGGTTTTTTATCAAGGTATGCTCAAATGAATAGATAATGAAGATAAGAGTCATCACGCTTAATTTCACTATCATCAAAATTAATAGAAGGTTTCTGAACCATAAGAGGTCTATGTCATGTGTAAGTACCAATATTACCATCTAGTGGGTGCCCATAATGTGATGGATGAGATTGTAGATTATATGCCATTTTCACTTTTGGTTCCTTCTTAGAATGGGCTTGCAAAAGACTGTTAAATATTTTCTATTTTTGGTGATCACCAGGTTGTGAACTTGATTCTTTTGGATGATCCTCAAATGTAAGATTTTGGTCATCAATAATATCTAAGATATTGTGCTTCAAGGTAAATCATCTACTTGTAAAATTCCCTTGTCCCTAATGATAATCATAATCAACATTCACATCATATCCTTTGGGTTGAGGTCAACTCATATAAACTTGTATAGGATGAGGGAGAGATACAATTAGACACTTTAGTAACCATGACAATAATGAATCTAAGGACTTAGGTAAATAGGAAAACTGTCTCCTTGGTGTATTAAATGAGGGAAACCAATTAGGCTATTATTAAACTATGTTAACCATAGTAGTTGTTTCCTTTTTAGGATTAGGGTGTTTTACCTTATAACTTGGTTTGATTTTAAATTTGGTCATAGATTTAGATGTAACTGGTATGTTTTATACATACTTGAGCTTATTTAGCAAAATAAGCTTGATTTCATAATCTCATAAAACATGTCATAAGTCATTGAAAGATTTGAACTTAAAAATAAAAGACTTATGTAGCGGATCAAGCAAACTTTGATTGAATATGTCTTTCAACTCCTTACTTCCATAATATTGGTCATTTTATCTAGCATTGTCTTATATATTAAGACATATTCATTGACATGATCATTGGTTCTTTGTTTTATTTTGGCAATTTAGGCATAAGAAACCTTTTTATAAATATTAATGGAAAAGTGTGCCAAAAACTAGTCTAAAAGAGGTTTGAATGGTTTTAAAAATTAGAAAGGTAAATCATAAAAACATCTCAAATAATAGTCCTATAGGTTTCTTGGGAATAATTTGGTCAAAATTTTATCATTGGAGGCATAATTAAAACTTAATGCATGAAAGGATCAAAGATGTTGCTTAGGATCACCCTTGACATAATAAAAGGAAACTTTGGTGCAACAAAACCAATTAGCAAAGGGTGATAAGATATCTCAATTTCAAGAGGGTCATGTGACACATATTATGAATCTATAAGATGAGGGGATTGTAAATCATTTTTTAAAATTTTTGTAACCTTGTCCTCTAAGATCTTTATAACTTGAAGGATTTATTGAACTATAGACCCAATGGAATCTAGATTATTAAGTTGAGTAGTCATCAAAGGGGATGTAAACATTGTTTGAGTAATAATAGGTATTGAAAATGGTATTTATGTTGAAACAATTGGTAATTCCATGGTAGATGTAACAATAGTAGTTTTAGGAAACAAAGGTTTAAATGCATATCCCATGCCCCAATTAGATATATTATTTTGTAATGTGTTCAAGGAGGGATGTTTCAAATATACCTTTTGAACTTTTTGTTTCCATTATATTTTTTAGGATCTAATCAAGATTGTGAAGAACCTCCTGTAGTAAGTTACCTCCTATAATAGATTAATCAAAATATGTGAAAATAAAATAATTCTTACGAATAACATAAACACAGAAAGCTTATATTGATTGCAGGCCACTTCGAGGGGGTAACCTCCTTTGAGCAAGCTCAATACAATAAATTCATGGATGCCTTCATTGGGCCTCAATACTTTCTTATATACTAAATATATTCTAACAACTACTACTTCCCTTGTATGTGGGATAATTCAAATATGTTCTAAGGGATGACTTATAAAGCATATGCATCCATAGCAATTATTACACTAATACTGCAAAGAGAAGGGTAAGGCACGGGTTCTTAACATCCCCTCCCCCTTAGAAAAATCTTTGCCCTCAAAGCTTCAAATGTGGGAATTATTGTTGAAGCTAGAAGAGGGGTTCCCATGTTGCATCTTCTGGTTGCATGCCGTGCCATTAAATTAAGACCTCTGTGATGGAGTAGGATTGAAGTTGGTAGGTGCACCTATCCAAGATTGCTTCCAACTTGAGAAGGATGGATCCTTCATTATCAAGTGTTGGTAAAACTATCTATACTTAGATGTTGGATCCAAAACATTGCTTCAAATAAGAGACATGAAAGATGGGATGAACTTGGGAGGAAGGTGGAAGCTCTAACTTGTAAGAAACTGACCCAATCTTCTAGAGAACCTTATATGGCCCATAAAACTTTGGAGCAAGCTTTTGGCACCATTTTAGTTTTAGTGATGATTGCTTGTATGGTTGCAGAAAAAGAAAGACCATATCACTAGGTTAAAAGGTACGCTTAGAGCAGTGCTGATCAGCCTACTGCTTCATTTAGTTATATGCCATATGGAGATTGTCCCATAAGGTGCAGAGAATCTGATCCTAGTTTTAGAGAGTAGTGTCAACTGCCTGAATTGGTGAGCTGCCATGATTATATAGAAGAAGTGATGGTGGTGCTTTTCCATAAATTACTTCATCGGGAGTCATTTTGGTGGAAGTGTGGTATGAGGTATTGTACCACCATTCAGCTAGGGGGAAGCCACTTGGCCCATTGATGTTGTTCTAAAGCAAAGTAATGAAGGAAGGTCTCCAAGCATTTATTGACTATTTTTATTTGGCCATCTATTTATGGGTGGTACCCAGAGCTCATTCTCAACTATGTGCCTGTGCGATGAAATAGTTCCATCCAAAAATGGTTGGTGAAAGTGGCATCACGATCTGAGACAATTGAAGAAGGAATGCCATGAAGATGGAAAATCTGATCCAAGAAAACTTGTGTGACTGTGGAGGCTATGTATGGGTGGCTGAGTGCACAAAAATGACTATATTTGGAGAGGTGGTTGACTATGACTAGGATCACTATCTTTCCCCCAGATTTAGGGAGGCCCTTAATGAAATCCATGGAAATATCTATCTAGATCCTAGTAGGAATGGGTAAAGGCTCGAGAAAATTGGGAGTCAATGTGGTTTCACCTTTGTTTCATTGACAGGTATCACATTCGGCCACCATCTATTTAATTTTGGCTTTCATGCCTTTCCAAAAGAAGTGTCAACATGCCCGCTCATAGGTTTTGAGAAATCCCGAGTGCCCTGTTGAGGGGGAAGCATGGATTTCATAGAATATGGCCTGATGTAGGTCTGGACTTTGGGAAAGCCCCAGATGGCCCTTGTATCATAGAGAAGCACCATCCCATGAATAATGTGGTACTACAGAGGGGTTAGTGGCCAATTGATGAATGAGGTGGCATAAGGAGGGATCATTTACATACCCTTGTTGGATAGATTCCAACCATTTTAGAATGGGCATGGAGATGGTAGAGAGGGAAGGTTGGTCCTCAAAGGTTCTTAAGAGAGTATCAACCACAACATTGTCTTTTCCCTTCTTATAGGTGATCTCATAATCATAACCCATGAGTTTGCTAACCCACTTCTGCTGAGCTAGGGATGAGACTCACTATTCTAAGAAGTATTTCAAACTCTAATGATCAGTTTTGATGTAAAAATGATTTCCCAGTAAGTAGGGTCTCCATTTTTATACTGCATGCAAATTTGCCATCATTTCCTTTTCATATGTAGACAAAGCTAAATTATGGCCAAAAAGGGCTTTACTAGTGAAGGAAATTGGTCAGCCCTCTTGGAGAAGAACAACACCCAAGATGATGCCACTAGCATCACTTTTAATGGTGAAAGTTTTGGTGAAGTTTGGTAGTGCTAAAATTGGTGTGCTACACATAGCCTATTTGAGTTTGATGAATGCCTGATTAGATGTTTCACCCCAGGTGAAAGAATCCTTCTTCAATAAGGAAGCCAAAAGAGCCATGATCTTTCCATAATCTTTGATGAACTTACGATAGTATCCTATCAGGCCTAAGAAACCATGAAGGCTCTTGAGGGTGGTTGGTCGAGGCCAATTCTGCATAACACTAATTTTTTCTAGGTCCACGTGAACCCCATTGGCTAAAACAATGTGCCCCAGATAGTCAATTTCCTCTTGACCGAATGAACACATGGATTGCTTGGCACATAATTGATTATATGCTAATAGTTGTAATGCCCACTCAATATGTTGTAGATGCTCAGCCCATGTGTGGCTATAGATCAAAATGTCATCAAAGAAAACTAAAATAAATTGACAGAGAAAAGGCCGAAAGATTTTATTCATGAGTGCTTGAAAAGTGGAAGGGGCATTTGTAAGGCCAAATGGTAGGACAAGGAACTCATAGTGACCTTCATCCATATGAAAGACTGCCTTGGGAATGTCATCAGGATGCACTTGGATTTGATGATAGCCAGAATGTAGATCCAACTTAGAGAATAATTTGGCCCCATGGATCTCATCAAGAAGCTCATCGATGACAGGAATTGGGAATTTATCCTTGATAGTGAGGTGGTTAAGGGCTCAAATGTTAATGCAAAGGCACCATGACCCATCTTTTTTGTCGACAAGAAGCACTAGGGAGGAATATGGGCTGGTGCTGGGGTGAATAACTCTAGACTTGAGGAGTTCTTAGACTAAGTTCTCTATTTTAGTCTTTTGCAGATGGGGGTAACAGTATGGTTAGATGTTGGGTGGGATACTTCCTGGAAGGAGAGGAATGCAGTGATCTTTAGGGTGTGAAGGGGGCAAACCTATTGGTTCTAAAAAAATTATTGCATGCTTATCGAGTATGGCTTGTAAATCTGTAGGGTGGTTAGTAGTAGTAGGGGGCTAGAGTTGAATGGAATGCAGCTATGCAATGACCCCATGTGAGCCTTTCTTTAAAAGTTTTTCCATGTGATGAGAATTGATGATGCTAGTAGATCTTGGTAATAACCCTTTTAAGGTGTGCTTCTGACCATTATCTATGAACTACATCCAAAATTTATAGAATTCCCATAAAATAGGTCCTAATGTGCGAAGCCACTATGCCCCTAAAACCACATCACACCCTCCTAAAGGTAGGGCAAACATATCAGAGCAAAAATTATAATCGCCCATTGTAATACACACATTTCGACACTTCCCTTTACATGACAATGTGCCCCCATTATCAATTATGACTTCAAAGCTAGAACAAGGGTATATAAAGTAGTCTACCACCTTAACAACATGAGGATCGATGAAATTATGAGTAATACCTGAGTCAAAAAGGATTCTGAGAGAGATCTTTTTGAAGCACCCTTTGACCTTCATGGTTTGGGGAGTGGTGACACTTGCTAGTGCATGTACTAAGATCTCAGGTTGAGTCTCTTAAAATATTGGGTCCTCTTCAGTGCTGAGTTCTTCTTGACTATATTCAAATTTTAGAATATCAGGCTCGCTGTCTTGCTCTGGTGGTGACTCCACATCTAGCAAGTAAAGTTTTTGTTAGATGCACTTGTGACCCTTAACCCATTTGTCATCACAGTTGTAACATAATCCTTTCTCTTTGTGAGCCCACATCTCTACCTCAGTCAGGCACTTGATTGGTGTGGTTATGGTTGTCTGCTAATTCACTGTGTTCTTTACTGGTGAAAAGGTGAGAGGTCGACGCTGTGTGGAGAGTTTATCTTTTGCTAAATTAGCTAGACCTAAAGCATCCATCATATTTTTAGGTTAAAATTTTTTACCTCCGAGTGGATCAGCTCTCTAAGGCCAATAACAAAGCAAATTTTGAATAAGTCATCTGATAACGCTTCAGAGTGATTAGCGAGTTGTTTAAATTCAATATGATATTCATGAATAGTACCTATTTGATGGAGTTTGGTGAGAGCTCTTATGAAATCCTCGAATGCTGAGGGACCAAACTTGCCTAGAATTAAGGATGTAAAATTTTACTAATGGGTTCATCATTTGTCTTGAGATACCAACGGTACCACTAAAGTGCTTCTTGTGGAGGTGGAAGAATTGTTCAGCTTGATATATCCATCCTATAGGATTTGTACCATTAAACCATGGAAAGTCTAGCTTAGGTCCACATGAGAAGTTAGAAGCAAAGGAGTGATGCTCTGAAGAAGACTCCTTTTGCACTCTATTGAGCAAGATGTTATTCTATTGATTCAAGCCACGCATCATATCCGTTAACTCTATAACTTGAGATTTCAATGTGGTGATTTCTTCCTCCATGATTTTTTTGCCTGCACGAGCGGTGATCATAACTAGTTGTTAATAACCTAATTTTTTTTTGGAGGCTCTATTTTTTTTCACTGCTATTTTTTTTACTGCTATTTTTTTGTTGTTATTTTAGAAATAGATTGTCTGCAAATGTGTAGTTGGAAATATCCTCAACTGTGGATAGGCTATTATTTGCTCTCTGAACCTGATAAGTTGGATATGGACCCCAAGTTTGTTTGGATACCTAAAGGATTTTTTAAAATTCTCTTTGGCCACTAAAGCTATCTGATCAAGTAACACTCTCCATAAATTTTTGGCCACGGGTTTACCCCTTAACAATAGCTTTTGGTTTACCTCACGGGTGGGAACTAGTCAATTAGGATGGAACCATTGCCCTTTTTGCTGGTAGGTCCTCTCAATGGGCCAGATAATTTGGGGTTCCTGTGGTACTCCTCATAATGAGTTTTAGGGCTTATGCCCAAGCACTTCCCATAGTTAAGCGGATGGGTATTTACCCAATTCGAAATGACAGAACCTGTAATGAAAACAATTCTTGCCAGAACTGGCGCAGCTCCTATAAAGCCTTGCTTCAAAAAAAATTGCTCCAAATCTACCCAAAAATCCAAGAAAGTGCTCTAATACCAGATGTGAAGAACCTCTTGTAGCAGATTACCTCCTACAGCATATTTAATCAAAATATGTGAAAATAAAATAACTCTTACGAATAATAGAAACACATAAAGCTTATATTGATCGCAGGCCACTTCGAGAGGGAAACCTCTTTTGAGCAAGCTCAATACAATAAATTCATGGATGCCTTCATTGGGCCTCAACACTTACTTATATACTAACTCTATTCTAACAACTACTACTTCCCTTGTATGTGGGATAATTCAAATATGCTCTAAGGGATGACTTACAAAGCATATGCATGCATAGCAATTATTACACTAATACTACAAAGAGAAGGGTAAGGCATGGGTTCCTACCAAAGATCTTCAAGGTTTTGACAAATAAACTCATGAAATAATGTAATTAATTATCAATGATCATGGTCTATGTGGTCATTTTCATTTGTTTCATGGTTTTCCTGATCAAAGTCTTATTCTGTGATAACCATATCAATATGTTTTTCACTATGAACATGGGTATCATCATGATCTAAAGTATGAGATCCCTCATTGGTTTGAGACATCGTAGATGGTGAGAGGGAAAGCTCAATGTGTTAAATAGGCACACTCCCAATCTAGGGCTATGCCTAGGTTGCATGACAAATAATAAAAGTAGGAAATAAAAAAGTACAAAAAACTAAAGACTTACTTAACTAAAAAGTCTAGGAATTAAAAAAGTTTGCATTCATATGAATTATGGATTAACAATATAAATATTAGAAAACCCTAAATGACCTAGGGTTTGGTGTTTAAAGATCAGGTTCATAGAATGTTTAACCTTAAAATGATCGAGGTGATCTTATTAGTATCCCTAGATAAAATTAAAGGCATATATAAAAATGAAATGTAACAAGGGTGATAATTAGATCTATAATATGCCAATTAGATGCTAAACTCAAATATAGGCATATGTTGAATTCATAAAACTAAGATAATCTAAATATGCAAAGTAAAACTAATCTATGTATGGAAATGACAAGGAAGTAATATAATTAGTTAATTCTATTGTTCACATAATATTGATGTATTAGAGTATTAGATATATAATAAATTCCCACATGTAGTTCTCCCCTATGTGCTAGATAATGTGTGAATCATGTAATATGTGGAAAATAAGTATAATAGTGACCTAGCTTGTAACTTGGCAAATCAGGCTCTTGGGCTAGTCCTTTAGTACATTAGACCTATATATGTGTTTTACCTATGACTAGTATGGAAATAGGGAAGCCTTGTTCAATTGAATGATATTTCATAAGAATACCTAGTATTGTTCCCATGTTTCTAGGTAAAGAATGAACAAGGGTTGATCTTATATTTATATCAATACCTTCCGATAAATAAATCATATTAAAGCACTTATACTAACCATTAGGAAATTTTTCATTTGTGAATTAGATGAATTTGGGGAACTTAATACTTACATTAGGCCAAGACATTAACATCGATGCTAGTGTATTCCCTAGACATTGTGTCTAGGGAGCAAAGAAATAGGTACATGATCATAACTTATAGAGGGGAAAAAAGTACATTTTAATCATTTTAGGCAAGAGAGAAGATCTATGTCATTAACATAAGACTGGTCAAACTAAGAGACATGATAATGAACATAAGATGGAGTATATGTGAGACTTATATAAGTGGGAAAGGTCTAGAACTAAGAGGAACACTCAAGTGTACAATACTAAGGTGCTATAAAATAAAGAAATAGTGTCTACAAGTGATACCTAAATTAAACCAATACATATGCATAATTATTCCTAATATTCACTCAAAAAAACCTTAGTGCATCCCTAGATTGATTCACACATATAGCTTAATTGCCTATAATTATCAAACAAGGTTTTTCCTTTGGGCTATCCCACTCTTTAGTAACATTTGAATCCATCTATTATTTCCTCCTACAAATACCATCTAATTTATTAAATTTAAAAACACATAATAGGTCATCCCAAATGTTTCACAAGACCCATCTGAGGAATTTCCCAAAATATAAATATAAAGTCACATTTCATACCAATTTTCACAAAAAAGGCTCATACATGGAAAAACTCTATAACACCTAAATCTAAATTAAGGAAAAAGTCATATATTCCTACCAATTCATAGCCCACACAACCCTAGTATCCCTAATCTAAGTCTATGTACACCTTAAAGGTCACACATCATGGTTGAAACACATTAATTATACTAGGATTATACCAACATCTATCATTACACCAATATTTTACACCCACCACCATAGCATGGGATAACTACATAGAATTTGATCCCTTTTTGGAGTATTGGTATGTAGGCATCACTTAACACATGGTGTTTATGTGTAGAAAAAATTCAACTGCTAACCCATTTTTTCATTTTATTCTATTATTCATCATTGTCTACCAAATTTGAGTTTTAAGTAAAGAAGGTACACAATGGATTTCATATAAAATCACACATCAAATAACACATACATAGGACCAATAGGTGACAATGCACATTCATATATTTTCATAGAGGGAAAAACTCCTACAAGACATTGGTACTCCCTATGAACTATAGTTTAGGCTAACCCTATCTAATTAGCATGGCCTCATGTAGAGATCAAACACTGCCTTGCTCTCGATTCATAGTCAGCCATCATAATCACAAAGTTAGATCTAATGTTGCATACATAGTCCTACATTTTTCAATTTCTAGCTAATTAATTTGTCCATGTTAATTTCCTTCTTATAATATTTCTATATTTAGTAAAGTTCTAAAGCATACATTCTTAATTAATTTAATATATTAATATTTTGATTTTATGCATAAATTTATCATAATTAGGATTTAATAATTTCATTATTTCCCACATTTTTATAAAACACTAAGAAGCAAAATATGTCATAGGAGGATGTGCATTGTAAGTCATCTATTATGGATTAATATTATCCTCTTTTCCCATATATTTATGAAAGGGATCATAAAATATTTTAAACTTTGAGTTCCCATTAGATTGTGTCTTTGAATCAGTTGTAGGTATATTAAGATTGATAATTTTGTCATCTATCAAAATTTGTACCTTATATCACAAATTGAAAAAAATTATTAGTTGAATGTCTTATGCTTCTATGATAATCATAATATGCATTAGTGTCAAATCCCTTAATTTGGGGCTGACTCATATCAACCTCTTTTTTGAGATGGTGAGATATAATATTTAACTCAAGTAACTTATATAGTATATTATAATGAGGTCCTGGTAATTATGAAAATTAAATCCTTTGAGGAACTGATAAGACAAGCCTATTATTAGGATTCAAGACCATGTTTGCTATTATTTTTTCATCATTCTTAGTATCATCCACATTTGGTTTATTATGACACTTTGTAGCAGAAGTGTCTAGTGTGTTAGACCCATACCTGACCTTATTCATAGCAAGGAGCTTAACATCTTGGTCTTTAACCATATGACATAAGTCATAAAAATACTTAAATCATTTGAACATAATGGACTCATGTAGTTGGGAAAGAAATATTTACTTGAATATATCTTGTATCTCATTATAAGCCTTTGGTTTTTTCATATTAGAGATCATAGTCTTGTAGTAGAGTAAATATTCATTGATAGGCTCATTGCATCCTTCTTTAGGTTTTTAAATCTAAGCATAAGATATCCTCTCACTGATGTTAATTGAAAATTTTTCTAATAATTGATCAACCAAAGTATTGAAGGCATGGATCCATTGAATATGGAGGTCATAGAAAAAACATAAGGCATAGTCAATTAGATTTGTGGAAATAACCTAGTCAATAAATTTTCATTGGATATATATTCTAAACATGTTGCATGAAAGGCTCAAAGGTGACATCATTGATCACCCTTACCATCACATAATGTAATCTTAGGTGACACAAATCTTAAAGGTATGGCATAAGCTAAGATCTAAAAGGACAATGGATTATGTAATAATGACCAATAATTAATGGCATGACCCACTCTAAAATAACATTTTTCCAATTATAAAACCTTAGTTTAAAGATCAAGAACCATTTCCATAAGGATATGATAAAAATTCATAGGAAACTATGCAGTAGTTGATGTTCTTACATGTATTTAAACCCTATAATGTATAAAAATATTTTGTGTATGGATAGTCATAGTAATATGATAATAACTATGTTTCCCTCACACCATGGGTAGGTATCACATGTGTAACCATAGTTGTATACATAAGAATAGTAGTGGTGGTGGTATTTTAAAAACCTAAAATATATTTAATACCTTTAAATGGAATATTTGTATTAATTAAGGGCTCATGTTTTTGTTCCTTAGATGTGAAAACCTTAACACTCTTTACATTTTTAACTACTAGGATTGATATCAACACCTTGTCTATATCATGAGGTTGCATATGGATTGAATATTAAAATTGAAAAAAGAGTCAAAAAATATTTTAAGGAATACATAATAAAGGTCATAATGATGTATTCTATTAGGATATTAATTATTATGTTCATTTTTTTTTGATAAAAAATTTCAAGTTCGGGCATATCATCATTAAAAATATGTTGTACTTATATGTGTTCATTAGTAACATTTGCATCAATAGAAGGAAAAATTTTCATCTCATTAATTTTACCATTTGTACACACATTTTTTTATCTAAATAAATCTTATTATTTTTTATTTTAGTACCACTTAACCTAACACTTCACTTTAGAGGGATAAGAGAGGTATATTTCTTAGATGTCATAGAATCTGATTAGATGGCATAATATATGATTAAATGTCATATAATTTGATGATGAAAATATCAAGAGGGATTAGAGATAGGAATATATTATGAAATTATATGGAGAGATCAAAAATATGAAATCATATTCTCAAACCCTACTATAAAAATTTGAAACCCTAATAAGGAAAAATGGAAAACCTAAGGGAACCTGTAGGTTGATATGCTCAATAGAGTAATCTAAAGTTTTAAGGATTGAAAAATTAAGAAAAAAACACTAACTATTAGAGGAAATCATAATTTATATTGAAAATGTGATGTAAATACACATATATGAAACCTAGTAAAGTAGAAGGAAACCTTAAGGAAACTAGGGTTTTGTTGAGATCAAGGAAAGGATAGGGTTCAGAGTATGTTTTAACTAATTTTATATTTCAAAGCCTAAATAATATTAAATTTTATGGATAAGCTCCAAAATCATATTAGCTACGATAAAACATACACCCCTAATACATGCAATTATATAAATCAATAAAAGTTTTAAATTAAAAAAGTACACAAACTCACCACAGGTTGCATGACTACCTCTTTAGATTAAAAAAAATTAGCCTAAGTTTTGAAAATAACAACAACACTCTTCCATAATAAATTACCTCAATCAAAAACTCTCTATTCTATTATATAGATATGAAAGAGGCTAGGTATATGGTTTGGAGAGTATTTAATTTTTAAAATCAAGTCTTCTTATGATAATAATTTACTATTAATAGTAAAAGTTAATTAAGTCAATAAATTTATTGATACTCTTTTTTAATAATAGTTTGTGGATAATTATGAACCAATTAGTGATTATCCATGAATTATATTATAATTAATATTAAAATTGCATATTAAAATCATAAAAATTATATGAGTAGTTAAATACACTAACATCCCTCCTTAAGATGTACTTTGATGAAGGAAATGATAGAGGAATCACTAAACTATCCCACCATGACAACACCTTCCTTCACTCCTAAAAGTTGTCTATCATTTAGGATGCTTTGAATCCTAACGATAAGTCTCTAGATCATGTGTCACTACCAACTATGCCAAAATTACAACACCATATAAATTTTATGATCTTGTCATGCTTGGATCTCTTGGATACCATACTAATAAATTAAAATCATTATAAACTTTATGATCACATTTTGGTAGAGATTTATTTTGGTTATACAGTTACATTATGAATGTTGTTTGTCACTAGTGGAGGTGTTTTTGTCCCCCTATCATTTATCATATTAATTTATTAACTCTTAGAATGAGAGTAATCAAAACTATTTTATTCTTTATAAGAGATCTTTGGATTTGTGTCTAACTCAATATAATTTAATGGAAGAGAAAGAGTAAGAGATGTTTTCATGAAAAATTGATATTGATAATCAAATAAGACATCCTACTAATAAATCACTTTAGTAGTTCTTAGAAAATGAAGAAAATATGCATACATATCTTCACAGTAGACAAAAAATATGTAAGGATGATTATTCATTTCAATTAATTTACACTTTTCATTTGGAATGTGTGCCCATGCATCACATCCAAAAAATTAGAAATAAAAAACATCTAGTTTGACACCAAATATTTTTTCTTCATGAGTCATATTTTACATTAAAAATTGGGGAGTGTAATTTTTTATATAGGTTTCACATTAAATTGCCTCAACCCAATACTATGGAGGCAAGTATTTAGAATGTACCATGCAACTAGCCATTTCGTTTAGTGTGCAATTTTTGTACTCAACTATTCCATTGTGCTGAGGTATAGAGGGTAGAATATGTTGAAGTTGAATGCCTACCTATTCACATAATTTAATCATCTAATTATTGAAAAAATATCCTCCATTATTTATTATGAGATGCTTTTCACAACCATATTTTTTTATATAAGTGAAAATAACAATTGAAAAATAAACTTTCAACTAGAGTTTGGCATAAAAACACATAATGAGATCCATAACTATGTTATAACCAACACAAGAACTAGACTATGTACATAACTCATCAACAAATTCATTAAGTAGTGTTTTAACTACTTGGTATTCAGGTAGAAGTGGGTTAGTGTTGTCATACCCACTCACCTATATCCATGCACTTTACTATGTCCTTCCTAGCAAAGCCATGACTGGCTTATGCCTTTACCTGAGTACCTGTACAGGGTGTAGAATAGCTAGTACCTCATAGGGTAAATCAACAAAGTTCAACAAATATTTTTAAAGTGACAAAAAACTCAACATAGGAATCATCATACTAAGCTTGCTTAAGCAATATCTACCAAATCAAAAGCAATAAATAAATATCAAGGGAAACGAACTATTTCCAAAATCAATACAAAGCATTGGAACACCTTTTCATTTCATAAGCAAATAGAGGCATGAGGTTTGGCATGAATTGATTCAAGAAGTGTTTAAGCTTCATGGGATGTTTCTACAACCATGTTTTTTTTATGTTTAGGAACATCTTAAAAATATATAATTAGGGTACAAACAAATGAAAAAGCATGCCTAAGGATATAACATTGGCTTAAGGTTAGGCTTATAATTCCCATTATTAATGATATATGTGACATATGAGTTCAACAGACTCAATACATATTAATAATATCATGGACTAACTGCACTTATAATAAGTCTTGATTTTAATCTTGTTTTAAAGATTTAAACCTTTATGTAGGTTCATGACCTTAGCCTAAGTATATTTTAATTGCTTGACTTAGGATATAACTTACTTGTTCTTATGTTTTAAATTATATTACTTATAAAAACTTAATAGTATAATTCCATTAACTTCATTTACGATATAAGGATATGAATAAGCTTGAAAAATATTTTAATGGGCAATTCCAAACATGGAGCATTTGATCCTAAATCATAATATCTATAAATTAGGAATAACCATTCTCTTTTTAAAACCTTCCATGAAGTATCTTATTGTCAAGATACTTGAAAAACATGTGTAAGATTTATATAATCTTATTGTAATTCAATTTCAATAAATTTTAAAAAGTTACCCATAACAGTCCACTACACTTGTTACTGCCTATTAATTTCAAAGTGAAACGATTGTCTTCTAATATAATTTTAGAAGATTTAAGCAATTTTATTTAAGAAATTCTCCCTTTTTAATCCTTATCAAAAATTCTATCCATAATTACAAACTCATACATAAGTATTATGATGAATGTAAGCTCTTTGAATTCACCAAATTATAAACAAAATGATTTCATTATAGTAATTTGTGTAGTTATTATCTTAAGATCTTAATGAAGTCTTAAACAATTCTCATTAATTATAACATTTATAAAATAAGTTTTGGTTAGATTAAGGTAATTTGAAACCACACCAAAATAATGTATTATAATGCTTAACACAAGTAAACTTGTTCAAGGGATAACATCACTTAGCTTTTATAAGCCTAATCCTAATTCCACAAGAAGCATTAAAACTAACTTAACTTCCTAAATTACTCTTTGAGATTAGACCATAACATGCTAACATTATGTTATAATTATCATACACTCAAATATATTAAAATAACCATGTAAAAACCATAAATAACTTTTACAACTAAGCTCTAAGATAATTATTTACATCTCAAATAACCAGTCAGCTTAATACCACAAAACCAATAGTGAACAAGTATACAAAAATACATGAATACATTTTTAGTTTATAATTCAACTGATAACTAATAAAATATAACAACTAGAATGCCACAAATTTTTAAATAATACTATAGATCCACTTATTCCAAAATAAGAGACTAGCTAAAATTAAATGATAAATTCACATAACTATGTTCATCTATCAAATATCTTAATGAATTGATGTAAATATATAAATATACAAGAATACATGGATAATCAGATGATCAAATATAATCAAATCCATAACCCAAACTTATAAGACTTATTTGAATATAAGAGATAAACATAACATTATTTGTACCAAATACAATTATAATGAATTACTCTATAATGATTAAAATGGATTACATAAACATTTTATTTCATCTACAACAAACAGTTACAACTCAAGATAAAGAATAAGTGAATCAATTTTTTTTTTCATGTAAATCAATGAAGCTAAACCTGCCTTGCCAGTCCCAATGAGCCCAACTAGAAGTGGCCCTAGACCACCCAACCATCAATTGGATATAAATCACGACAATAGATAAATGGTGGGGAAAGGACAATGAAACTAATTGATCTTTTAAACAAATAAATAAATGAAAAATAGATATGAAATGATCCACACAAATCCAACTCACCAAAATCCATTAACTTGGTACCTGATTATGACTACAAATCATTTTTCAAGATTCTCAATTTATGAGCCATATTTTATTCAAGATTATAATATAACCTATAAATATTTATGTCATAAATTTATTATGAAGTTGTCCTCACATGATAATTTAATATATATTCATGATTTAAATTCAAAACTCATAAAAATAAGACAATAGTTCCTGCCAGCTAAAAATGACAAATTAAAGCTTACATAAAGCTATGGGTCACATTTTGACTAAAATAGACTTTAATAATTATAATAAAAGATTCAATATCAATTGTAATGATATATGTAATCTTAATAATTAAATAATTCAATCGATCATTATTTTCAACTATTAGTAAACTAATAATAACTTGAAATAATTTAAATATCATTATCATAATCATGCCAATAATCCCAACAGGATTGATAAATCAAGTCAACTTAATAATGACCAATAATAAACATAAACATCAAATGTAATCATAGATGTAAAAATAATAATAAAATATTATTTTCCACAAAACCCTAATGTCCATTTTGAACCCCATGGAAGATAAATAACATCACTACCCCCAAGTTTTTAGTTGTAGATCAAAACACACATTAGGTTAAACAAATAAAAAACATTCCTTTATAAATCGAGTCCAAGGTTTAAAAATAATATTAAAATAATTTAAAACAAAACACTACATAGTTGACATAACCCAACTTCATGACCTAACTATATATATCTGAGATGTGTAAACCATCTAGGGTTTATAAAATCACAATGTTGTCATAATAACATATATCCATTGTTAAGTTAACAACATATAAATCAAACCCCAACTATACAAAAAAATTAATGAAATATATATCTAACTCAACCATGACAATACATAACCATAATGATATATGCAAACAATATATTCAAAGTATATATAAATGGAATCCATGGATGGGGAATTTATGATTATCATATGATGCAAAGGGCTTCAAATGTTTTGGTCATTAATGCTATGAAAACAAGAAACATGTTCATTGCTCATCAACTTTACCTATGCCTAATGCCATCTATCTTTGATCTCTTTGTTTGCTCACCTTCATGGTATATCTTCTTTGATTTATTTCCTTCAATCTCCTTCTAGTATCCTTATGTACTATTCATAATCTCACTAATAACATTTCATTTAATACTCATACATAGTAACCTTCACTTGTTCAATGATATCCTATATACACTTGCACAATAACAACTTAGTCATCAAAGTATGGTTTAATATTTCACTAGATTATACAAATAAATTATGACCTTAAACATATTCATTATAGTCTCATAAAACTAATATTTCTATCCATCAAAATTTGCAAGCACTTTAAACACCAAACACTTCTCCTTTGGCTCAGATCGAACTTTCTACTAGCCTTTTTTAGGCTTTCCTACTTTTTAAGGGAAAGTACAAACCTAAACAATAATAAAAAACTAATTTTGGATACCCTATATGGTATTTTATCCTTATATGAAGTTACCCTAACTCATTCTTTAACCCACTCTTCTAGGTTTTGTTAGTTTACTATTAAGGTCTATTAGATCATCTTCAACCTATAACTTACAGAGTCCTATGCAATGGTAAAAAACTATACAAAAATTATACAAAATTTTTATAATCTCTTTACCCACCTTTAGATATAGCTAATGACAAATTTTGAGTGATTTCCACTAGTGGATTCTCCTGTTACACACTTTTTTATATAAAAACCCTAGATAGGGTTATAACACAATTTTGATGACTCAAGAAGGATTATTTGATTATTTTGGGTTTTCCAAAGGATTTAAAATGAATGTAAAGGTAAATATAGGTCTTTAATAAACCAAAACACCTAATCCAAGTATTATTTTATTTAATGGTGGCCCTAATCCAAGTATTAGTTTCTTTAATGGGGGCCTCTGTTCATGTTTTCCATACCCTTCTATATTGGACTATGAGTAATTGAAAAGTTTATAAGTATCTGAAAAGAAATAATACATTACTATAGGTTTATTTAATGTCTTTATACCTTTGTAAAGGATTTTAAAATCTTGTGCAAAAAATTAGAACCTCCTCTATTCAATATATACCCATTTTAACACCTCTATTCAGGTTTTATTACAATAATTTGCTAGACTATGTCTTAAACATAGTGACTACAAAACTAGTTCTATTTCAAATAAAATTTATATGTTTACAAAATAACTTGATACATGTAATTACCCTATTAAATATTAAAAATATTAATTTTCAATATACACATTAGTGATCATCTCAATTAACAAACAATCTTTTATAAAGATATAGATTCAATCATCTTTGCCACAAGAAACATAGTGAACTCAATTTAGTACATTGTCAATAAACTCAAACACAAATAAAAAAACTTCAAATATATTCAAAATCCTTAATATGGTTGAAAATATTTTTATAAACTATATCATTTAATTTTACATTTAGTTACATTCAATCCTTTCCACACATGAAGCTTGCTCAGTCCTTATTGCTTCATGCAGACAAAATAGGGTATGCAAGTTTTGGTATTGAACATCTCATCTATATATTATAAAACAACATCACATAACAATTTAAAAAAAAAAAATAATGTATTAACTTACCAAATCTCTCAAAGTGTTAAAACATCTCTTTTATTAAGCATTTATCACATACTCCATTTGTACCACCATCACTATGCATATTCAGACAATGTAGGGTCTGCCAATATGTTTTCTCTTCAAAGAAAGAACAATACATTCATATTTTTAGGGTTTATAAAATTTTACACTTTTAATCCAAACCCTCAATTATCTATAAATTTAATTAATATTTACATGATAAATTTCTATTAAAAAGACTTCAAAACTGACCTTAACTAACTTCTAACTTCTCTTTCTACATTGTAGATTACAAAACTACCTAACTCCTAACATAACCACCAAGATGACTTTTATTTTGAGTAGTTTATGAAATTTAGGTGTAATAAAAACTCAAAGCACAAGAACACCCTATAGTTACCTCCTACCAACATAACATTTACTCAAAACCTTAGACTAAAGATTCAAAATTTCAAATTTGAGGATTTGGTAGGAAAATGCCAATGCAATCCAAATTCAAATTTGATAAATTATTAATGATTGTGAATGAATATGAACACCCTAAAATGACTAAAAAAACATGTTAATTAATCTAGACTTGAAAAATAGATCCTATGTATGATTAAGGTAGTGATGTTGTTGCAGCATACTATTGAGGAGCAAGAAAAAAACTTTCCTATGAAAGTTATAATTGATATAGAAATCATGTTCTTTATAACATCTTTTGTCTAGTGGATCCTATTCCTAGATACCAAACCCTAAATTCAACATATAAGCATTCTTGACACTTGCTTATAACTATGATAACTACTCTTTTGTTCACGTCTCTCTTGCTTTACATCTTTAAAGCAATCATAGGCACCTATTGTTCATTTTCTTTCCTCCAATGACTTGCACATGAAACAAATAAGTTAATCAAAACCACCTCTTTCTTGCTCCATGAGAGTTCACATTATTCTTTGGTTTCCAACTCTATTTTATTTGACTTAAGATTATCTCCAATGCCAACTCAGCTACCATGATGGTCTGTTTATCTTTTATGAGTCTCAATTCATTTGACTCCTCCATGATATGCTTCCATATCTACTCTTTTTCTCTTGTATACTCATCTATATCACCTTTTTATCCCATTGGTGTAAAAAAAAAACCTCAACCTACTGTATTTCAATCTATACCACCTCATGTGTGTCAAACACTATATTTGGTACTGTTGTACCTTCTTATCTTTCCATCAACACATTCATTAGTCTCATTTTTCTCTCATACAATGCATCTTCAACAATTTTCAAATCAAAATACTCATAAAAAACAACATGAAAACTATTACCTTGTACATCCTGGTTCTTCTTAATGGTTCCTTGACTAAAATCTTACTCTTTCTTTCTCATCATGAGGCATGGTGCTTATGCAACCTCTTTATCTTCTTCTTCATCCTCTAATGGATCAACTTCTTTAGGGTAGCAAAATAATATGTCCCCATACTCAACTATTTAATCCATTTTTTCCTCATTACTAACATGCTAGTCATGCTTCTAATGCTCTTCACTTGTATACAAAAATTCAAAAAATTCATCAGTCTTAATCATGTGAGGCTTGATTTACCATTCTCTTATCCTTCTAAACTTCCCTTCTAAATTATTCATCACTTATCTTCTCATTTTTTATAATAACTACTTGAGAGGCCATCTCACCTTTTTCTTTATGCACACATCAAATTTTTGTTTCAACTCTTCCAAGATTTTATCTAGCCTTGTCAATACCTCCATCTTAGTTATTTCCTTCTCTCTCTCTAACCATCTTTGCTTTTCCTCCATCTTATTCTGGTGGCATTCTTCAATCTTAAAGTCCTTCATCATTCGTACTATCTCACTCTCTTCTCTAGGTCTCTCTCTTAGACCCGTCCCTTCTCTTATTGACAAGCCTTCCATCTTGTCCTCTTGACCATTCACTTGACTCTCTCTCTCTTGGAGTCAATCTCTTTATTATCCTCACTTGGGACTTCTCTTCTCTTATCCTTTCTCTAGGACTCTTATCTATATCTATCTCAAGTTCACTTTTGAGCTTCTTTCTCTTGAGTATCACTAGATCTTATTTCTTCTCTAAGCCTTCTTGGCTTAAGGGATTTACCACCTTTTTCTCTTTCTCACAACTATCTTTGCCTCTCTATCATTCCCACAACCTATTCATGAATTCTTAATATCTCAAATCAACATCCAACATGTACTCAACACAATGTATTCATAATTAAATCAAATCTTGAAAACAAAAATAAAAACATACCTCAACCAGAATGTTCCTTTTCTGATACCACATGATGTAGAGGGATTCAAACATTTTGGTCATCAATGTTATGAAAGCAATAAACATATTCATCACTCATCAACCTTACCTCTACCAAATTCCATCTAGATCTGATCTCTTTATTTACTCACTTTAATGTTATATATTCTTCTTTTATTTTTATCCTTTAATCTCCTTTTAGTCTCCTTCTGTACTATTCACAATCTCACTGATAACATTTCATTACATACTAATACCTAATAACCTTTACTTATTTAATGGTATTCTATATATGCTTGCACAACAACAATTTAGTCCTCAAAGTATGGTTTAATATTTCACTATATTATAAAAATAAATTATAACCTTAAACGTATTCATTACAGTCTCATCAAACTTCCCAAGCACTTTAAACACTAAACACTTCTCCTTTGGCTTAGATATGAATTTTTATTAGGATTTTTAAGGATTTACTACTTTGTATAGGAAATTATAGACCAAAATCAACAATCCAAAACTATTTTTGGATAACCTTTATGGTTTTTTATCCTTATATGAAGTTACATGCCCTAACTCATTCTTTAACCCACTCTTCTAGGCTTTGTTGGCTCATTGTTAAGGTTTAGTAGGTCATCTTCAACCTAAAACTAACACAGTCCAATGCAATGGTACTAAACCATATAAAAATATTCAAAAACTTTTATAATCAATTTACATACCCTAATATCCAACTAATGATAATGTTTTAGTAATTTATACTAGCGGATTATCTTGTTACACATTTTCTTGTATAAAAACCCTAGACAGGGTTATAACATAGTTCTGTTGACCTGAGAAGGGTTATTTGACTATTTTGGGTTTTCCAAAGGATTAAAAATGAATATAAAGGTATATATAGGTTTTTAATACACCAAAACACCTACTCCAAATATTTTTTTCTTTATTGGGGTCCTTTGTTCATGTTTTCCATACCCTTATATATTGGATCGTGATTAATTGAAAAGTCTGTAAGTATCTGAAAAGAAACAATACATTAATTTAGGTTTATTCAATGTATTTACACCTTTTTGAAGGATTTAAACATATTTTAAAAATAATAAATACATTATCTATTTAATAGATACCTATTTCAACACCTCTATTCAGGTTTTATTACAATAATTTATTAGACTATGTCCTAAACATAGTGACTACAAAATTGTTTCTCTTCAGAATAAACTTTATATGTTTCCCAAATACCTTGAGACCTATAAGTACCATATTAAATAATAAAAGAATAATTTTAACTATACACATTCATTATCATCTCAATTAATAAAAAATATTTTATAAAGATCTAGATTTAGTCATCTTTGCCATAAGAAACATAGTGAACTTAGTTCAGTACATTGTCAATGGACTCAAACACAATACAAACACTTTGAATCTTTGAAAACTCCTTAAGATGGTTTACAATATGTTTATAAATTAAACCCTTGAATTTTGAATTTAGTTTTCACTCAATCCTTTCTACACAGGGATCCTACTCAGTCCTTATTGCTTCATGCAGAGAAAATAAGGTATACAAATTTTGGTCTTGAACTTCTCATCTATATATAAGAAAGAAACATCTTAGAAAACAAAAAAATTTAAAACATACAAGGTATTAAATTACAAATGATATCATAAGGTTAAAACATATATTTTTTAAAGCACTTAACACATAATATTTTTATACCACCATCACCATGCATATTTAGATAATAAAAGGTTTGCTAATATGTTTTCTCTTCAAATAAAGAAATGTACATTCATATTTTTAGGGTTTATAAAATTTTATACTTATAATCCAACACCTCCATGATCTCTACATTTAATGAATATTTACACAAGACAATTTTCTATTAAAAAAGACTTCAAAATTGACCCTAAATAACTTCTAACTTCTCTTTGTATGTTGGAGAAGTACAAAACTGCCTAAATCCTAACATAACCACCAAGATGAATTGTCATGTGAGTCATTTATGAAATTTAGGTGTTAATAACAACTTAAATCACAATACCAAACTATAGTGAACTCCTACCAATATAACATTTAATCATAACCTTAGAATAAAAATTCAAAATTTCAAATTTGAAGATTTGTTAGAAAAATACCAATGCAATCCAAATTCAAATTTGACAACTTCCTAATGCTTTTTAATGACTCTTAACACTTTAAAATGATTAAAATAACTTGATAATGACTCTAGACTTAAAAAATAATCCTATATATAATTGACATAGTGATGCTCCTATATCATCATACAAAAATATAGAAATAAAAGCCTTTAACCCTAGTTAGGGTTTTAACAATACACATCATAATATAGGAAAAATATATTTCCAAATGTTTATGATTAAAAACATAAATAGTTTGCCATTAAAATCATTCAATAATGTAAACACAAAACTTTAACAACACCACTTACTTGGAATCTATAAATCGACCACTGAAGAATATTTCCTTCATTTCCAAGCTCCAAATTCATTACACAAAAAAAAAATCCAAATATACACATGATTCAAACAAAAATAGTTTAAAAATATATGCCAAAATGAACCCTAGTTAACTCTACTAAACTCCCTCATGGTTGACAAGATTAATGGTTTAGCTACAGTTCAAGCTTCTAAAAAACTTCATGAAAGAGCTGCATTACATCCCCTTAGACACCATGCCAAATTATTTGGTAGAGTCTCCCAAGCTACATATCTCTTCAAACAACAAAGTTCAAAATAACATAATAAAACCTAAAAACCAATGAAAGAGTCTCAAACCTTTACATGATAACTCAAACCAATGTGATGAATCTAAAGTTGTATGTCTTAAATAAAAGAAAACATCAAACTAATTACTAATGTCCCTAATGTGGATCATGATGTAGAAACTTAGCACAATGCCAAGTCAAATTGGATATGAAAAATAATGCATGCCTAATGAAAAAGTAATGCCCAATCAACACAACACTAAAAAAAGGTTATTTAATAATAGAACTTAATGCAAAGACATCAAACCTTAGAGTAAATAACACATGTTTTAAAGTGACTTCAACTGTAACATGGTTGATACTAAGAAATTATCCAAACAACATCAATATAAGAATCATGGTTATAAAGAGTCAACAGTCAAAATAAATGTGAACAAAAAATAATACATGACTGAATGTCCTATCAAAATTGATAGTCATTAAGTCAATGAAAACATAATAACTAGAATGATGAAAAAATTTGACATCAAAAATTAAGCAACAGTTTCAAGACTAATCAAAACACAATAAAGTGATAATTCCCAAAATTGATAACTTATAGTAAATTAATTTGTGTATGAAATCAAAAATTGACTAAAATAATCAATAAAGAAACCAAACATAAAAATTATAACACTTATCACTTAATCAAGTAAACATGATAACTTAAACAATAGTACCATCAAGCTCAAGTTTTACAATCAAATTCACTGTTTCATTTAATCTATGTTATTTCTCCTTTTTTCTCTACTACTCAGGTCCAAACATAACCAAGCTCAAATACCTGTCCTTGCCATCAAAAAATAGACCATCAATGATATCTAGACATATAAATATAATAACAACATTTAAATAACACATCTAAATTGAATAATAAGTAAGTACACATTAAGTATAAATATCCAATGTTTTAATGAAAGTGTATCAATAATTATAATAAAATGTATAAATGTAGATACCAAAACTATAACACCATAATAAGTAAACAAAAATATGTCTCAAATATTTCACAACTAGCTATATAAGTAATATGAATTAAATACAGGTCAAATAGGGTCATGACATACTCCCCCACTTTTAAAAGAGCCATTATAATGATCAAAACAACCAAGGATAATGCTTCCTAAAAAACTCTCATCTTCCCAAGTAACACTTATTTCTGATAAAAGATCCCATTGAGATATCACTTGGGAAATATAATGATTTCTCAATTTAATGTTGTGATGGTTTAGGATCCTCACTAGATCCAAGTACATCTTTTACTTTTTTAAAACCTTAAGATGAGTCCAATCCAAAACATCAGATGGATCAAGAATATATTTTCCCAATAAAGCAACATGAAACATATTATAAATTTAAGACAAAGAGGAAATGGCTAATTGGTAGAAAAAAAGACTAATTTTCTCCAATATTTCAAAGGGTCTTACAAACTGAGGAGCTAATTTGGAAAACTTTCCAAATTTAATTAAACTTTTCTACGGTGTAACACATATAAGTTTTTTATCTCCCACTTGGAATTCATGTGGTGCCCTTTTGTTATTAACATAACTCTTTTTCCTATCAGAGGCAAATTTTAAATTTTGCCTTATAGTTTCCATTTGCCTATCATCCTCTTGAAAAACATCAGGACCAAAAATAATCCTATTTTCTAAACTTTCCCAACCAAGTGGAGTTATGCACTTGCATTCATATAAAGCTTCAAAAAGAGCCTTTTTAATCACCGAATGGTACATATTATTATAATAAAATTAAAATAAGTGTAAATAATGTTCCCATTGACCTTGTTGATCCATCACATACATTCTTAACATGACTTCCATAACCTGATTTAATGTTTCTATCTCACCATCCATTTCTAGGTGATAAGATGAACTAAAATTCAACCTTATACCAAAAGTGGTAGTCAAAGTTTGCCAAAACCTTAAATTAAAATTTCTATCTCTATCTAAAATAATAAATTTAGGCATGCCATGCAACCATACTATTTCTTTCACAAACCTTGAAGCAAACACAAATATATCATCAATCAAGTTTTTAGTAATGAAATGACCAAATTTAATAAATTTATCTATCACAACCACAATAGTATCATGTTTGTTTTTAGATTTGGAAAACTAGATATAAAATCCAAATAAATCACAACCTAATTACTTTGTGGTACATCAGAGGGTAAAACTATCCTCCTAAATGTAAATGTTTAGCTTTCACACATTGGCATTCTAAACATCTTGACAGAAAGTCAATAATTTCATGTTTCATTCTAGGCCAATAGTACATCCTTTTTAGTTTGTGGTTCATATTTATGACACCTGGATGAGTAAAATGAGGTGATACATGCACTTGTTTTAGTAAAATATTATTTAAGTCACTATACTTAGGTACATAAATTCTATTTTTATGTCTGATTAAACCATCAAAATCAACAAAAAAATCTGATTTTTTTCAACAGCATTGTCAGCCAAATTTGCACTTACATCTAGGAAAAACTTATCAAAATACTACTACTCTAATATTTCAATTTTGAAATTATTATTTATAGAATATAAGGCAATAATATGTGTGTCATCTAAGTGTATTAATAATATGATTCTCCTTATGTTTCACATATCAAATATTCATATCAAAATTACTTAAAAATTCTAGCCATCTATGTTGGTGTGCACTCATATCATCCCAGAAAAATAAATATTTTAGACTAATATGATCATATTTTACGTCAAAATACTTACCTAGCAAATGGTTTTTCCATTAATTCAAAACATGAAGAATGATAACAAAATAAAGGTCATGAGTGGTGTAATTCTTCTCATGTTACTTCAATTTCTACAACTCATAAGCCATAACTAAAACATCCTAGAGTTAACATGCAACCCAAACCTTTTTGAGATGCATAAATCCATATTTCAAAATTTCCATTCAGATTTAGTATAAGTACAGGTTCCAAAGTCTTTTTTTTAAAAAAATATTTAGGAAGTCTTGTTCACATACTAAAGTCCACACAAAATTATTACCCTTTTACTATAAGAAAGTTATTGGGTTAGCCAATTTATAATTTTTTTTAACAAATATTCTATAACAATTAGTTAGTCCCATAAAACTACATACTTTATGTACATTTTTAGGAGCATACCACTCTTGAATAGTTTTAATATTTCATGGATCAACATCAATACTAGTCTTAGATATAATATGCCATAGATAGTGAATCTCAAATTGAAAGAAATTACATTTATATAGTTTACCAAATAATTTATATTGCCTTAGCCTTTACAAAACTAACCATAAATGTTATTCATGTTTAGCTATATTTTTATAATAGATCAATTTATCATCAAGCAATACTAGAAAAAAATTATCTATAAAATCATCGAATACACTATTCATCAAGTTCATAAATGCAACAAGTATATTATTTAAACCAAAAGGCATTACCTTAAACTCATAATGTTCATACCTAGTTTTGAAAGCAATCTTTTGGATGTATTCTTCCTTGATCTTTAGCTAGTGATAGCTTGATCTCAAGTCTATCTTCAAAAAGATAGTTTCATCCTTTATTTGATCAAATAGATCATTTATCCTTGGAAAATAATAATGACTATTAATGGTAACCTTGTTAAGCATTCAATAGTTAACTCACAATCACAAGGTTCCATCCTTCTTTTTCACAAAGGCCATTGGTGTACCCCAAGGTGACACACTTGGCCTTATACTACCATTTTTAGTAGTTCTTACATCTGAGCTTTCATATCCAACAAATATGCTACATTCATATGATAAGGTTGTTTTGATGTACATGCTACCCCTAGAGATACATCAATAGAAAAATCATATTTACATTTAGGAGGTAAATTAGGTAATTTATCTAGAAACCATCAAAAAATTCTTGAAAAATAGATATTCTCTAAATGCAAATTTTATTATAGGTGTATTTTCTTGCATTTAAATATCATATAAATTAAAACCTTTATGCACTACTTTATTTAGTCGTAAATATGATAATAGCTTGTGTACTTTTGATTTCATCAAACCTTAAATTTTTATAGGTTTCTTAAAATTATTACAACAATATATCACTTTGATAAAATAGTCCAAATTTGCTTTATGATGTTGAAACCAATCCATGATTAATATAATATCAAAATATCTAAGACGAGCTAAAAATAAATTAACTTAGGTCTAAAAAATGCCTAAGTCTAAGCTTATACTCTCAAGATAATTAGTAACTAGTCCTCTTTAACCTAATCCAAAATCAACATCCCAACCATCCTTTAAAGTCACCAGATTCAACTTATAACATGTTACTAACTAAAGATCCATAAAACTATCGATTGCTCTTGTATCAAACAAAATTAAAACAAAAAAATCATTTATTTTACCTTTAATTTTAATAGGAGTTGTTTGGAAATACACATTTCTATTATCCATAGTTGCATACACTCTATGATTAGCTGATTGGCATGTTTTCATCTTAAGGTAGTCTTTATAATAGTGGTTATCTCCACATTTCGAGTATAGTACAGTCTTTTGTAGTGTCACTAGAATGGCATTTTCTCTAACAGTAGACACATTTTGACTAATTTGTGTTAAATTCATTTTAAAATTAGCAGACTTAGAAGAATTTGGATTCTTAAATTTCTTATTTTTCCCTTGAAATTTATTGAAACTACTTATAATCATGGTAAATCTATGGTTAGAGTTATATTTCTTAAAATTCTTAGGTGAAGGGGATATATTTTTGTTCTTATATTTCTACCTATTCTATTTAAAATCTTTTCTTGCCTTTTGATGAGCCTTCTTTTTTTCTTCTCTCATATGAGCAAATTCTATAGTAGTGACTAGATTTTTAGGATTTATAATATTCACATCATGCATTAATATCTCTTTCAAACCCAAATTAAACTTTGTGACTTTAGTCTCTTCATCATGCATGTAGTTACCATGATGCACTAGATTTAAAAACTTATTTTCATACTGCGCCATAATCATATTCTCTTATTTCAATAGGTAAAAATCAATGAGTTTCTATTCCTTGAAATTGTAACTGAGATACCTCTTCCTGAAATACCTTTCAAAAGTAGGCTAGGTAAGAGTCATTGGATGGTAACCCTCTATAACACATAAAAGGTTACATCAAATATTTACAACTCCTACTATCTAATAAGTATCTACTCTTTCATTCACATTAGATGACATGTTATACAAATCAAAATAATTCTATAGGTGTACTAACCATACATCAACTACATCACCTAATTCCTCATAAGAAAAGGTTGGTGGAGGTAACTTCTTCAACTCCTTGATGACATGATTGGCCATATTATCAGGGTTATTTTAAAGTTCTAGTTCATCAACTTGAATTTTACTTCTAATTGGAAGTCCTTCAGTTAAAACACCTTTTAAATTGTTTAAACTTCAATCTTGGGTGTTTAGTTTCCTTTGAAGTGAATTCAATGTAGTCAAAGTTCCATTCAAAACTACCCGCTGGTTAACATTAATTTTTTTTAATCATGATTAGGGGTTTCAACATTATTATCAACATTATTGAGAGGTGGTTCTTCTCTTTTAGGAATATTCACCCTAGAACCTTGACCTCTTCCTCTACTTGGGTTAAAATTCCTTAGGTCATTATCTGCTATTCTAGATCTTGTTCTCACCATATTATGGTGAAATAAATAACTCAATAGAAAATCAGCAAGGAACATTCCCCAAAGTTACTTAGAGAAGTAAACCTTAGTCTGATACCAATATGTTACAACTGCATTTTTTTATATAAGCTAAAACAACACATGTGGAACAAATTTTCAACTAGAGTTTACCACAAAAACATGTAATGAGATCCATAACTATGTTATAGCCAACACAAGAACTAGACCAAGTACATAACTCATCAATGAATTCATTAAGAAGAATTTTAACCACATAATATTCAGATAAAAGTGGGTCAGTGTGGTCATAACCACTCACCTCTATCTGTGTACTTCACTGTGGCCTTCCTAAATGATCCATCACTAACTTATGACCTTAATTGAGTACCTATATAGGCTATATTATATCCAATACCTCATAAGGTAATTCAATAAAGTTCAAAAAATAATGGTAAAATGAGAATATATTCAACATAAATAATCATACTAAACTTGATTAATAAATATCTACTAAACCACAAGAAACATACAAATATCAAGGGAAAATGACTATTTCCAAAAGCAATACAAAGTATTGGAGCACCTTTCGATTTCATAAGCAAACAAAGGCATGAGGTTTGGCATGAACTACTTTAGGAAGTGTTCAAGCTTTATGGGATGTTTATAAAACCATGCTTATGTTATATTTATGAACATCTTAAAAATATACAAGAAAGATAAAAACACATTACAAAACATGATTATCTTACATTGAATTAAGGTTAGCCTTATAATTCGCATTATTACCAATATGTGCACCATATAAATTCAATAGACTCAATACATATTAATAGTCTCATGGACTAAGTGCACTTATACTAAGTCTTTATTTTAATCTTGTTTTAAAGTTTTAAACCTTTATATAGGTTTATGACCTTAGCCTAAGCATATTTTAATTGGTTGACTTAGGAATAGAAATTATTTGTTCTTACGTTTCGAAGTAGATTATTTATAATAACTTAATAATATAATTCTATTAACTTACTTTATGATATAAGGATATGAATGAGCTTGATAAATGTTCCTATGGTGAATTCAAAACATGGAACATTTGATCCTCAATCACAATATGCCTAAGTTAGGAATAACCATTCTCTTTTTAAAACCTTCCATGATGTATCTTATTGCTAAGTTACTTAAAACATGTGCATAATATTTATATAATGTTATTGTAATTCAATTTCAATGAGTTTTACGGAGCTTCCCATGATAGTCCACTACACTTGTCAGTGTTTATTAATTTAAAAGTGAAATGATTATATTCTAATATACTTTTATAAGATTTTAAAAAATTTACTTAATAAATTCTTCCATTTTAATCCTTATCATAAATTCTATCAAAAATTAAAAACTCATACATAATTATTGTGATGAACATAAGCTCTTTGAATTCACCAAATTATAAACACAAGGCTTTAATTATACTAATCCATGTATTTATTGTCTTAATGTCTTAATGAAGTCTTAAACAACTCTCATTAATTATAACACTTGTCAAATAAGTTCTGGCTAGATTAAGGTAATTTGAAAATCCTTTAATCACATAACTTACAAACCGCACCAAAATAATATATTATAATGCTTAACATAAGTGAACTTATTCAAGGGATAACATCAATTAGATCTTACAATTGTAAGGTTAATTCTTTAAGAATCATTCAAAGTAACTTAACTTCCTAAATTTATATTTAAGATAAAATAATAACATACTAACATTACGTTCCAATTCTCATACAATCAAATGTATTAAAAAAATCATGTAAAAATCATAAATAACTTTTATAACTAGGTTTTAAGATAATTATTTACATCCTCAAATACCCAATCAGTTCAATACCACAAACCCAATAGTGAACAAGTATACACAAATCCATGAATATATTTTTAGGTTATAAGTCAATCGAGAACCAATAAAATATAACAACTAGAATGACAAGAATTTTAAAACATTATTATAGATCCATTTATTCCAAATTAAGAGACAAGCTGAAAGTAAATGATAAATTCAGATAACTATGTTTGAAGATCAAATATCTTAATGAATAGATGTAAATTTGTAAATATACGTGAATAAATGGATAATCATATGATCAAATATAATCAAATCCATAACCCAAACTTAAAATATTTATCTAAATATAAAAGAAAAACATAACATTATTTTTATCAAATATAATTATAATGAATTACCACCATAATGAATACAAAGGATTACGTAAACATTTTATTTCATTTATAGCCAACTATTAAAAATCAAGATAAAGAAGAAGTGAATCAAAATTCTTCCCATATAAACCAATAAAGTTGAACTTGCCTTGTGAGTCCCAATGAACCCAACCACAAATTCCCCTAGACTACCCCAACCATCAGTTAGATATGGATTAGGGCAACAAAGAAATGGTGGTGAAAGGACAATTAAAAAAACTAAACTTTTCAATAGACAAACAAATAAAAAATATATAGGAAATGAACCACATGAATCCAACAAACAAGATCCATTAACTTGGTACATGTTTATGACTATAGGTCATTTTATGAGCTTCTTGATTTGTAAGCCATATTCTATTCAAAAATATAATATGGCCCATAAATATTTATGTCCTAAATTTATAAATCAGTCTTCCTCACATACTAATTTAATAAATATTAATGAGTTAAATTATAAACTTAAAAAAAACAACAATTCCAACAAACTAAAAATGATAAATTAAAATTTACACAAATATGGGTCATATTTTGACCGAAATAGACATTACTAAAAATAGTAAAATATTTAATATCAACTGTAATGATATACACAATCATAACAATAAAATAGTTTAATTGATCATTATTTTCAATTGTAAGTCAACCAATAATAACTCGAAATAATTCTAATATCATTATTAGAATCATGCCAATAATCCTAATAGGATTGATAAACCAAGTCAACTTAATAATGACCAATAATAAACATAAAAGTCTGTAATATTACAAGTAAATTTAATAATAAAATATGATTTAAAACAAAAACATAGTGTCCATTTCGAACTCCATGGAAACTCAATAACACCATTGCCCCAAAGTTTATGGTCACGGATCAAAACACACAACAAGTTAAACAAATAAAACACACTCCTTTATAACCCATATGAACCCAATCTAGGGTTTAAAAAAATATAAAACTAATTTAAAACAAAACACTACACAGTTAACATAACCTAGTTATGTAATCTAGCTTTGTAACCCAACTATGTAACCCAACTAGGGTTTATAAAATCATAATGTAGTCATAATAACATACATCCATTTCCAATTTAATAGCATAAAAATAAAACCCCATCCATACAAACAAACCAATGAAATATTTACAAACACATATATGCATAGTATATACCCAACTCAACCATGACAATACATAGCCCTAATGAGATAAGCAAACAATAAATATTCATAGTATATATCAATGGAATTGACATCCAATTAATTTATGGTCATTGTACAAAAATATAAAAATAAAATCTATCAACCCTAGTTAGGTTTATATTAATACACATCATAATGCATGCAAAATCTATTGCCAAATGTTTATAATTAAAAACATAACTGGTTTTCCATTAAAATCATTCAATAATACAAAAACAAAATTTTAATAATACCACTTACTTGGAATTTATAAGTCAACCATAGAATAAGATTTCCTTCATTTCCAAGCTCCCAAGTCATTATGAAAAATAAGCATCCAAACATTTACATGCCCCGAATAAAACTTGTGAAACAATATATGCTAAAATGAACCCCAGTTAACTTTACTAAACTCTTGTATGGATGGCAAGATGAATGGTTCAAATTCAGTTCAAGCTCCCAAAAAACCACATGTAATATCTTCATTACATTACCCTTGGACATCATGCCAATTTTTTTGATAGAGTCTCCCCAAGGTGTATAATTCTTTAGATAACCAAGTCCAAATGAATATAATAAAACCTAAAAAACCATGGAATATTCTTGACCCTTTATATGGTAACTTGATTTGATGACATGACTATAAATTCATATGGATTAAATAAAATAGAACTTCAAACTAATTATGAATTCCCCCAAGGTGGGTATTGACCTAGAAAATTATCACAAAACCACTCCATTTTAGCTATGACAAATAATGCATGCCTAATAAACAAATAATTCCTAATGAACACAACTTTACAATAAAGTAATTTAAGCATATACCTTAATGCACAAACATCAAACCTTAGAGAAAATAACATGCATTTTAAAATGACTTCAATTGTAATATGATTGATGCGAAGTAATTATCCTAACTTCATCAAGATAAGCTAGTTAAGGTGATAAAGAGTCAATAATCAAAAGAAATGTGACATAAAAATAATACATGATCAAATGCATTGTCTAAGTCAACATGCATTAATTCAAAAAGAATAATAAAGAGAATGATAAAAAACATCGACATAAAAAATTAATCAATAGTAATAAGACTAAGCACGACACAAGAAAGTGACAATTCTCATAAATGATAACATATAGTAAAGTAATGTTTGTATGACATTGAAAACTGACTAAAATAATTGATAAAGAAACTGAGCATAAAAATGATAACACTTATCATTTAATCAAGTAAACAAGATGACTTAAAAAAATACTATCATGCTCAATTTTTACAATTGAATTTACTATTTCATATAATCCACATTATTTCTCCATTTTTATCTACTACTTTGGTTAGAACACAACCTAGCTCAAATACTTGTACCTGCAGTCAACAAATAGACTACCAATATTATATGCGCATCTAAATATAATAAATCTAATAATAACATTTAAATAACACATCTAAACTAAATATTGAATTAGTACACATTAATCATAAATATCCAATGTTATAATGAAAATGTATCAATAATTATCTAAACAATTATGATAAAATATATCAATGTAGATAACAAAACTATAACACTATAGTAAGTAAATAAAAATGTCTTGAATAGTTCACAACTAACTATATCAGCGATATGAATTGAATGCAGGTCAAACAAGGTTTATTAAACACATAATGAAAACACTAAAAAACAAGAAAAACCATTCCACTAATATAAAAATTGGCCCTATCTATAGTGGCTAATGAGAGGATGATAAAATTCCTTCCTTTTTTACTCCATCCTCTAAATGGATTCTCAACACAAAAAACTTTAGAATTATACCTGTTATCTTCATTTATTAGTTCATCTTCATTATCTAGTTCATCTTCACTAATAATGTTTGCTTCATTACATTTTAAATTTCCTTAAGTATATCTTTAGCTCACACCTTAAAATTTGAAGATGTGTGTCCTTTTTTCCTACAATAAAAACATTCAACATCTTCCTTATTTTTTATTTGAGTTTTTACAATTGTTCTTTGTGTACATCATACTTTTTTATTCTATATGTTCTACCACTACCCATTTTTATTCTACTAACATATCCAATATCATATATTCCATAGATTGATATGACATTTGAACAAGAACGAAAATAACACTTATTTATTTAGAATATAAACTATTTAACAAAATAACTTTTACATCTTCATCATCAACTACAACTTTGACTTCTACTAACTGTCTCATGAGATCTATCAGTTTGTTTATATGACTAGAAATAGTGGATCCATCACACATTTTTAGTCTGAATAAGTGTAAATTTAGATAAAATTTTACATTAACTACTTTATTACCAAAGATATTACTCATAATATCCCAAATTTATGTAGATGATTTTTCTAAATCTACATAGTGTAGTTCGAAATTTGAATGTCCTAGGCCAATGATAGGTTTGGCCTTATCACCTTTTATTCATCATTCTGGTAACTTATTTGCATATGTAGGCTATGTTTATTTCCTATTGACTATTCCCCATAAGTTCTTGTTAATTAGTTACATCTAAATTTTAACTTTCCAAGTGTGAAAATTAAGACAAGTGATTTTTTCAAATGGAATGCTCCTTTTAAGAAATGAACAAGACAATGCCACATGGCATTTATTTATACTAAAAATGTGTCCTTACAAAATAAAATTAAGGATCAAATTTATAATTCCCACCCCATAATAATTATGTTTCATACAAGTGATTATGCATATATATAATTTTGATGGCATAAAATGACTCAACTATAAACTTGAATCTAAACCTATCTTTTTATACAATGAAATATTTAAACTAAGACCATCTAATATAGCTTTTAGCTATAATTAAGCTTTCTACTTGAATATATATTAAAAAATAATGTTTTAACATGACATTAACCTCTATAAATACTCAAATTCTTAATGACATGTGATACTTCTTGGCCAATTTTATCCTAAATACAAAATCTTGCCTGGATGGATCAATATTCTAGAAGTTCTGGTATAGAGTAAGAAGCTGAGCATAGTTTTGGCTAAGAAACAAGCATGAAAATAGGTATATAATTGAAACTAAAAGGATACAATAGGTTTCCATGGTGTTCATGGCATTTAGGGAGCATGAAGAAGCTTTTCTCAAAGTCTCATTAATTCATTAGAGCTTTGAAGGGAGAAAAATGATTAATACAAGCCTAAAAGAACCAAACCATCATAACATGTGATGCAAGAAGGAATAGGTCATTTTGGTTGTACATTTCTTAAATTTACTTAGGAAACATCTCAAATCCAATGGATCACATGGGAATGATGTTTTTCATGCCTTGAATGTCCCTTGCAAATTTGGTATCTTGATGAGTTTTTTATCTCAAGATATAAACCTTCAAAGTTGATTTGGTAGAGTGGGACATGCATGGAAACATCAAATAAAATACACAATAAGTATCCATTTGAATTAAAAATCTTTAAAGGATCATGAGAGTAAATGCATGGCTAACAAGTGGTAAGATCTTGGGTGCCTAAATCAAGATCAATGACATGAAGGTGATAGATCGAGTCAGTGGGACCAAGTAGATCTATGATGCGTGTTCAATCATGAAATCAAAGATCAATGATGAACATAAAGTCAATAAGTCAAATGATCTTTTGATTAAAAATGGGGTCAATAAGTGACATCATTATGGTGAATTAAATGATCAACAATATGAATTTGATCAAGAAAATCAAGATCAATGACATGCATTCAACCATACCAAGGAAATTGATGATGCATGTAGGGTAAAAAATGTCAATGCGATAGATTAAATGTGAGGTCACTACATGGAATAATCATGTGAAATATATTAGGTCTAGTAGTAGGATCCATAGATTGAACATATGGTTACCAAGTGACATAATATGGGAATCACGAATCAAAGATCGATGGAGTAAATCTAATCAGGCTCTAGGAGGCACAAGATAATGACATGTGTCTGAATATGTGATGGTTATATTTTTAAAAATAATGAGAATCATGGTAGGGATGCCACATAGGTAGACACATTAGATTAAAGGGTTTTGTGAACCAAGGAAATTAATTTCATAAATATAAGATCTAAGTATGATTTAGGTTGACCTAGAGTAGATATTTCAAGATCAAGGGGCACCATTAAAGCTTAGTTTCAACCTTAGGATTGAAGATTTAGAACCCACAAGACTTATTTTTTAAGGTTAAAATGTTTTTTCATAATTTTATTCAACATTATTCAAAGGGGATCCATGTGTATAATGAGATCTTGGCTTCTATGATGCTTAGAGGTAGGGTAGGTCTATTTAGAACTAATCAAGATCAAGAATGGAGTCAAGCATCTTGATGGGATTTTCATTGATATGATGACTATAGAAAAACCAATAAATTAGATTGGATTTCATCTATAATAAACCTATGATTAGGTTTAGAATAGGGTTAGATTTTTAATGAGGAGTGTATCATCTTCATACATAGTCATACCCTTGATAAAATAGGTACCTATAGCCACTTAAAACAGACATAGTCATGGATCTATCAGGTCTATAAATATGAGGATTTTGTCCTTATAATAAGTCAAGTATAAAATGGCATAAAATTTCAAAAAGAGATATTTGGGGATTGGAGACTATAGGTGGAGCATTCAATTATTTTTAGAGCCTTTAAATATTTTCATTTCTCAGTAAGACCATGACTCATCATCTTCAAAATATATTCTTCTCTTCTAGTATATTTATCATCTAATGAGAGGGTTTGGAGGCTATTGTAATTGAAAATGGTTAACTTATCGACAAAGGACTAGTCTTGATTTGACCAAAAGGTGGTTGAGAATTCATTGGAAAATGGTAGTAGCTCAATTATTGATGCTGATTGTGTGCTTCTCCTCTCTCTTCCCCTTTCTCCTATATCTCCTATTTTCTCCCTCATTTTAAGGGGATATTTCTTTGATTTTAGATAGATTATTTGATTTTGGAAATAATAGAAAGGGACTCTCATTTTGATAAGCCAAACCTTGTCAGAATTTGTAAGAACTACCTCTTGAAGCAATAAGATGATTTTTTTACCTATCTCTTGCCTTTAACTAGTGTTTAGTAAGCTTGTGCATGCTGGCCTTGTGAAGGAGATTATTACATATCCATTGTACTTATTTATTGCCTCTTCTAAGGTGTTTTAATCTATTTTTAGGTCTAAAATTGTCTTCTTTTTACCATCAATGGATGTTTAGTTTGAGTCTTATAATTCCTCTTTGCTTCCTTGATGCTTGGTGAGCCTAGTTCATGAAATATTTATACAATTAGCTAATTGGTGAGATTATGTGAGTAAACATTGTCTTATGATAATTTAGTGTTGGTTTCAAGCATATGAGAGTTTCTCATTTAAATTTAGTGCATTACCTTTTATCTTTCTTAGTAACCCTATTCTCCCCTTCTAACCCTTTTCCAAGAAAATTCATTAGTCTAGGTAATCTGCCAAGAGGAATTCAGCCTTATCCAAAGGTTCAACCTCACAATAGGATACCCATAGTCTAAGGTTGTCACAATAATGTGGTTGGGAGTAGGAGAGCCTAAAAATCTCTCTCACAAGGGTGAAATTCTACACCATAATAGTTTTTGGCACACCCAGTGGGATTGATTTTAAAACCAATTTTAAAGAGAATTGGTCAAGTTTGTTGATGATTTTACCAATTTTTAGTAGTTATAATATTTCATGTAAAAATATCTGGTGACTTTGAGTAACACTCAACATTTTGGTATAGAGTAGTAGCTTTTTTTTCATGCCAAAGGTGACTATGAGATCGATTTATAGAGGTATTCATTTTGAATTTGTTGAATTAAATTTTAACTCAATAAAGAGGTTAATATTTGATAATGCACATCCATATAAAGGAACATTTCCTCATAAACCAATTTCAAAACCTACCTCTATAAGAATATCTTTGTTAGCTCCTTTCACTACCATGGCAACCCTTTGAGCTTTCCTTTTTATGGATTTCAATGGTACAAGTCCTTTAAACCTCTAATAGTATGATCCTATTCTAGTATAAACTCTTAAAAGTGTTCCCTATTTCACAAGGGACCAAGCTATAACCCCTTTTGAGCACATTAGAGATAGAGCCAACCTCTACAATATTCATGACATAACTAAAGAAAATGTGGATATTAGGTTGTTGGCCATTTATTTTAAGGGTAAATCTCTGTAATGGTATAGAAACCTTAACACCATCTATATTACATCATGGGGTTATTTAGGTGATGCCTTGTATAAAAATATTTGAAGATAAGAGTGACCATTTGTCACTTGTAGAGTAGCTAACCACAATCAACATGGCCCCTTATGAGGTTATGAAAGATTTCAATAATAGGTATCAAAATACATGGGATAAAATCCCAATATCTATTAGGACTACTCCAAAATTTAATTTCCTTTACTATTTAAAATATATTAATAGTGATATTGTAGTAATGATTTAGTCCATGGGATGGAACACACTACCAAATGCCTATGAGGTGGCAATTTAAGCAGAAAATTATATAGTTCAAGTTGGAAAACTTACACCTAGACCACCAATGAATTTATTATCTAAGATTAAAATAACTCCTATTGGAATTCATCCCCTTTCTATCATTCATCCTATGCTAACACTTGCTACCATACCTACCCCAAAGCAAGAGAAGGATCCAACTAGTCAACCTAGTGATTCCTAAGAAAACATGAATTTGTAAGAGCTAAAGAATATGTTTCAGTCCTTTAGAAATGAGTTGGTTAACGTGAAGAGAAAGAAATACTAGTTCAATATACCTTATCAAGCTACATATCAGACTCAACAAATATATTATCCAGTAGATAGGCCACCCTACAAAGGAAATTTCTAAGGATTAGGCCAAGGATAGGGGCAATCTAAGTATGTTAGGAAAAACAATTATAACCCAAATGCTGAAAGCACCTCTACTACTTTGGTCCCTACTCAGAACAACATTTCTCAAGAAGTTGAGGGTACCATGCCTTGGAATCAGTCTTTTGGTCAATCCATTATCCCAAAAATTGATTTTAATCAGGTTTTCAATGATCAATGGCAATAAGTTATTAATTATCAGTATAATCAAGCTCTTATGGATCAGAATGTAGGAGCACCTATGATGACAAAACTAGAAGATCCTTAATAAGGCCAAAGACGTAATGAAGTTCTAGGCTAGCTAGATGCTACAATGGTTAATTATTAACAAGAAGAATGCTATGCACTCAATCAATGGGCTAGTTCTAGCTAATCATACATTCTGATGGCAACTAATATAAGGTTCAAAATAAGGAATATGGATGGTAATCAAGTGGCAATAAAAGGGCTTCCTACCATAACTCCTTTAATATCAAAGTTAAAAGAACTGTTAGGGTTAGTTTTCATATTTAGTGAATTTAGGTATTTATAGGAAGGTAAAAAGTAAGGTTGATATTTACCATGAGGTAAATATTAACAAGTTGTTAGTAATTATTGGTTATAACCATATGATTAATACAACAAGTTTGTATAGGTTAGAATATTATTTTGTTGAGATATATTATTATATGTTACAAAAATATATCATATTTAGATGTATTCTTTATTATAGGAGTTTCAAAGGTTCTATAGGTGAGAGAATATCAAAGAAGTTATAGTATACTATTCCTATAAATATGTATTGTATTATAGAATGAATCAATTAGAGTGAAATATATTATTGTGTGTGGAAAATTTATCTACATATTGTGTTTGACACTTTGCATGAGATTAATCTGAGTTAAATCTCTTCAAATACCTATCATTGGTATCAGGGCAAGGATTTACCCATGAGATTCTATGGGAAATAACATAAGAATTGTATTATCTTGAAGTAATTTTAGATCTAGTTTGCCACCTATGTATCATGTTATTGAACCTATTGGTGTCATATATAATAATAATTGCATAGTAGTCTTCCTTCATGTATTTAGTGGTTTTCAAAATGCATAATCATTGATAATTATGAAACATGTTATTTGAGGAGAGTTTATTCAAAAATATTAATTGGATAGATTGTCATTGTTGAATGTATGCATGAGGTTCATCTATCACCATTACTTTATTCAATAATCCATTCAATTTTTGTCATACAACATACACAACTAGGGATGGATAAGGAAAAAAGGTAGATCTGATTATCTACCAAACATTTCATGGAATGATTTATAGATTGATTTTACATCAAAATTAATTGTATTTAGATTGAGATGCACTTGGATTTAGAGACTTTAAACTCATCATAGATATTATAGCTTATTTCACACTTTCCTCACTATCATTCTTGTTACCTACCATTTTTTACACTTAAATTCTTAGAATCATTGATCTCTATCTCAGATTTGAGTTACCAAACAAATAATAAATGATAATGCATGTATGTTATGGAGAATACATGACTCAATAATTAACTATGCATAGTGGGTAGACTACTTCTATACTCAAATATGTATTTGAATTTTCTCCTTGAATCTTTTGATCAGACCTACACTGCTTAGCATCTTAGAATCAGCTTAACTATAGATAATCAATTGCTGTAAATTTTTTATGACAAATCCTATTATTTTATTAATGCTTAGTCAATGGTCATAGCCTATTATCTACTATATACCTCTAATGGTAGATAATATTCTATTGCATGGTTAAATCATGTAGTTGTCAAGCCATCAATTGGTTTTATGTTCATGAGTTTTTAAACACAGCCATATCCATACCATGCAACTTTCCCATCATGATTCCAAGTCAATATTCAGAAATCAATTGTTCTATAGTACTTAGTTGAATTAGAAGTAAAGATTTCGAATAGTGTCTTTAGTTAGTCTTTTAATATTATTCATAGTTTATATACTCATTTGAGTTGTTCGGTCCATGTATTCAAAAGTTACAATTTAAAGTGTTAAAATTAAGTTTGTTTTATTTGATATAGTCATAACCATTAAATGGTTAATGTTGACAAAAATTATAAAGTGTTAGTCATTTATGTCTTTAGAGTTTTTTTAATACTTATTTATTTGTCAAATATTTTAATAATATCTTTATGCTATATTAAAAAAATTTGATGAGTTATTATAGTTAATGTCTATAAGAGTCATTGCATTCTTTTGAGTCTTTTTTTTAGGTGAATATTAAGGTCTCGTTTAGATGATTTCTAGGAATATATTCTTATTTTGTAAAGGATGCATTATCAGTAGAAATTGACATCCTACTTCAAGGTCATAATTGTTAAAATAAAAAAGGAAGAGAAAAAGAAAAAGAAGGCAGAACAAAACGAAAAAAATTAAAAATCTATATATTTAAAGTGTTAAAATAGGTGTACCAAGATATTGATATTTATAGAAAAGGTATGCATATAATAAACTCTTTTACTAATGATATCTTTGAGAAATTGGCTCAAGAGGAATCCAAGCTTTCTCATCACAATAAAAAGCTAGTTATTACATCTAGAGAAACCCTAATAGTTGTACATCATGTTTTTCCACAAGAACTTGCTAAATAGGCCATTTCTAAAGGCATCAAGGCTATCACTAGTTTCACCAGTTATTGAGTAAGTAGTTCTACTAGAGGTTGGATTATACATAGAGGTTGAAGGTCTTTCAATGACCTCTCATCAGTCACCAATGAAGGGGTTGTATCAATATTTTGGTGACATGTGTGGTGTGTTATTTTTTCAATTTTTCAATTTTTCAATGTGGTAGTTATTGTTATTTTTAGTTGTGTGAAAAATAAAAATAGTTGTACCTATTCACTTGTGAATAATATTCTCATGTTCCTCTTTTATATATTTACATTAGATAATGTAGAAATCATTATAGTAATCATGATGAAAGGTTAGTGGTTAACCTGAGAAAACCATTTTATAAGGTTAGTGGTGAACTTGAGAAAACCATTTTGTAAGGTTATTGGTGAACCTATGAAAACTATTTTGAAAGTTTATTGGTGAACTTGTGAAAACCAATTGTAGATGAGTGTGAATAAATAGATGTGTGATGGCACATGTATATAGATCATGAGCACATAGATGTGGAACATGTTACAAGAAAAAATAGAGATATTTTTTACCTTGTAAAAACTATGGGGGGGGGGGAATGCTATGGTTAGTTTTCACATTGAGTGAATTTAGGTATTTACAAAAAGGTAAAAAGTAAGCTTGATATTTACCATGAGTTAAATAGTAATAGGTTGTTAGTAATTAGTGGTTATAACCATATGGTTAATACGCTAAGTGTGTATAGGTTAGAATATTATGTTGTTAAGATATATTGTTATATGTTATAACAATATATCATATTTAGATGTATTGTTTATTATAGGTGTTCTAGAGGTTTCATAGATGAGAGAGTGTTAGAGAAGTCATAAGATACTATTCCTATAAATATGTATTGTATTCTAGAATGAATCAATCAAAGTGAAATATATTATTGTGTGTGGAAAATTTGTCTACATATTGTGTTTGACTCTTTGCATGAGATTAATCTAAGTTAAATATCTTAAAATACCTATTAAGAACCTACTACTGCACAACAGGCTCCAATATCTCTAAATAATCAAAACCAAGGGACTAGCGTGATACCCCAAAACTCACAAGTTCAAAGTATAGTTGTGGCTCCCAAAGCATAAGCAAAAGTTGGTTGTTTGCCCATCAATATTTTGGAACAAATGAAAAAAATACAATGTGGGACATGATTTCCATGCTCGATTAGGTAGACATCCTTTAATAAGGATTATCAAAGATCAATATTTTAGATAAGCCACCATGCAAAGAAAATGTAGTCCTCACCAATACAACCAAAAGGCTTAATGAAGGGTAATAAAATAAGTTATTCAAAACTCCTCCCATATATATTTATGTGATAATTGGTGACTCTTTGGTACATAAATGCCTAGTAGACAGTGGTTTAAGCACTACAATGATTCTAAAATACATATGAGCTTAGCTTGGTTTGAAGTATGATCCCCAATATAAGGGAGTCCTATAGCTTGATGGATCTTCCACCAAACCATTTGGTATCATCAAAGGTCTCAGCTTGACCTTTCATGTTTATCTTAGTGTTTCAATGGCTCAAGATTTGTTGATCCTAGATGTGCCTCCTTGTTTTTATCTATGCTTATATAGAGACTTCACAAAAAAAATTGGTGGGTATCTAACAATAGATTGGTCTTACATAGATTTTAGGATAGTGTATGGAACCAAAGTGTCCATTAAATTTGAGCTTATTGCATAATTTAAAATTGATACTTATGGGATAGATAGCTCAAACATCAATTATACCATCCTTGATGAAGATGACCACCTTGTTAGTCAAGAACTAAACACTCATCCTGATGAGATACCTAATATGTTCTTGGATGAGTTATAGAGTGACAATCAATTAAGTAATCCTTTACAAGCTATTGAATAAAGGGATATGGGTATCTACTACTTTTATGAGGGAAATGAATCGATGCCATCCCTCACTAGGCCATAAGGATATGCCAAGGGTTTATGGAAATTATTCTTTGATGGCTCAAGGAGCAAACATGGGGTAGGTACAGGTGCAATGCTAGTATCTCCCTAAAATTATAGGTACTTCTCTTCTTACAGATTCTAATTTAGTTTCTATTACAATACATCATAGAATGAGGGCCTTATCCATGGCCTTTAATGGGATAATAAGAGAGGAATCAAGCAATTGTAAGTATATGGGGATAGTGAGCTGATAGTACATTAGGTTAGAGGCCAAAATGTCATAAAGAATCCCTTGATGAGATCCTATAAATATATATTGTGGGATATACTTGATGAATTTGATGTCTTAAACATCCAAGTAGTTCCAATGAACAAAAATTGGCATGATAATAGGTTGACAGCTATGGGATCTCAATTTGACCTCCCAAAAGAATTGAAAAGGTTAAAAGTGTAGACACATGTCAAAGTGGTGGTAAGACCATCAGTGCCAAATAATGAATCTCATTTGTAGGTCTTTGATATTGATAATCAAATTATTTTATTCTTAAAATAGGAAACAGAGTTTTCCTCATTAAACCAAGATAAATTTCAACATTATTATGAGGAGTAAATTGTTCAACTGAGGTCAAACAAAATTCCTAAAGGGGTAGTCACCCTTGAAGGTTGTTTCCATTAAGGAGACCATATGAGGAAAGAAAAATAAGTAATGTCAACTAATGAGGAGAAATATGAAAGAGTTTTTATCCTTAAATACAAGCTCCTCAAGATTGGAAATGTAAGCACTAAGGTTGAAAGACATGCTTTCATAAAACTTTATAGAGAATATGCAAACATATTTACTTGGGAGTATAGTGATTTGAGAGGATTTAATCCCAAGTTAGCCCAACACACTATAGAATTAGAGGCTAATTCCAAGAATTCTAGGTATAAGCAAAGGAATATTAACCCAAAAATTTAAGATCTTATGAGGAAACAATTGACCAAATTGATTGAATAAAAGATCATCTTTTCCATTAAGCACTCCTCATGGGTACCCAACTTGGTACCTATGAGGAAGAAGAATGCCGAGATCCAATTGTGTGTTGAATTTGAATAATTGAATAGAGTATATTTGAAATATCATTACCCCTTACCATCTATGGAGAAAATCCTTCAAATATTTTATAGTTTAGAACACTTCTTTCTTTTAGATGGGTATTCAGGATACAACTAGGTGTTGGTAAGAGAAGAAGATCAATATAAGACTAACTTCACCATAAAGTGGGGCACATATGCTTATCAAAATATTCCTTTTATCTTTTCAAATACCAGGGATAATTTTCAAAGAGCCATGGAAATGACCTTTCAATGATTGCTAAATCAGATGGTCCTAGTCTACTTGGATGACATCATAGTTTTCTCTAAGAAGGCTAATGAATACTTGGATCACCTAAGATTGATCTTTGGAAGATGTAGAGAATATGGGATCTATTTGAATCCTAATAAATGTGTGTTTTATATTAATGAAGGCAAATTCTTTGGATATTTTATCTCAAATTAGGAATTATCCATTAATCCTAATAGAATAAATTCCATCTTGGTACTATCCTTACCCAAAGACATGAAGGGACTCTAGAGCTTCCTTAGGAAAATAATCTTTGTTAAAATTTTTATACCAAGATTTGAAAACTTTTTCAAACCCATCACTACCATGTTGAATAATAACCAAGTGTTCACTTGGTCAAATGAAGGTAAAGCAACATTTGAGACTATCAAACAAGCCATTTCCCACGCACAATCACTCATAAATCCTAACTTCTCAAGGGATTTCATATTGTATACCTTTGCCAATGTTGATAATATATCTTTTATGATGATGTAATAGAATGGTGAAGGACTTGAGTATCCAATTATATTTTTTAGTCAAAGGCTAGGGGGATATGAGGTAAGGTACACTTTGGTAGAAAAATAGGTTCTTGTAGCTTTGAAGAGCCTCAAAAAGTTTAGACTAGTGATCTCCAATAAGAAGGTATATCTAATGGTATCTAATCTTGGAATGAGGGACTTCTTTCTCAATAAGGACTTGAATGAGAAGAGGATTAGCTAAATTACCAAGGTCATGGAGTATGATGTGGAGATCAAGGTCACTAAGATAGTGAGAGGCAAAGTCTTATGCTAACATATGGTTGATTACGTACATGGAGATAAATAAGTTGTCTTGGTGACACAATACAACTCAAATGTAGATTCACATCCTCCTCACACTAATTGGGTCTAAGATATGATACATTTATTGACAATATGTGAGTACCCTCAAGACATGAATAGGGTAAAGAGAAGGTATTTTAGACTTTAGTCCATACATTATACATTTGTTGATGGGGTCTTATTTAGAAAAGATCTCAATGGAATACTTATTAGAAGCATAGATGATGACTAAGTGACAAGGATCTTGGAACAATTCCATGATGGGGCTATAAAAGGACATTTTTATCCAAGAACCACAAAAAAAAGTGATGAGAGTTGGTTATTACTAGACGAGACTTTTTGAGGATTTCTATGCATGGGTTAAAAGGTGCTAAAAGTGTTCTCTCTTTGTAGGTAAACAAAGATTGGTATACTTTCCTCTCAAACCAATCCAGGTGGAATAACCATTCATGTAATGGGGTTTAGACTTCATCGGAATAATTAATCCACCTTTCAGTGGAGGACACAAATGGGTACTCACTGCTACTAACTACTTCACTAGGTGGGTGGAATCAATTGCCCTTAAAGAAGCCAATGAAATAGTAGTGTTGGAATTTTATGATAGCATAATGACTAGTTTGGTATACCAACAACTATAATTTAAAATAATGCTTAGCATTTATTAGAATGAGAACACAATGGGAACTTTAGCTAGGTATCTACCTTAGTAAATCCTCCAATTACCACCCCCAAGGAAATGGACTAGTAGAGTCCAAAAATAAGAACTTGATAAGGTTTATCAAGAGGAATATGGAGGAAAATTAGAGAGTGTATTACACAAAGTTAAGGATAACCTTATGGGATGATAGAGTGACTCCCAAAGTTGTCATTGTTAACTCACCATATGTTCTTATATATGAGAGGGAGGCCAGATGTCTCATCTCTATTGAGTTACCCACCTTGGAGTTAGCCCATCAGGTTGAGTTAATAGATAATGAACATATGATTATGAGGATGGTAGAGATCATTGATCTTGAAAAAAATAGGGGCCTTATAATGAAGACACTAGATTCTCATCAAGATAAAGTCAAGAAAGCCTTTGACAAGAAAGCCATAGAAAGTGACTTAAAAGAAAAAGACCTAGTCCTTAGGTGGGATTCAAATAAGGCCAAGCCAAAAACCATACCAAGTTTGACATATTGTGGAGTGTATGTTATTTGATTTATGGATGTAAACAACATAATTATTTTTATCTATTACAACTAGATTAAGAGGTATTACCCATCCTAATCAATGACATTCATTTAAAGCCTTACTATTAAAAAAGTTTACAACCATTGTATAATATTATATATATTAGAGTATATTTTCAAGTTTTACTCTTAGGCCTTGCACATATTTCTTTTAGTTTTGTGTTTCCATTCTATAAGTTCCTTAGGCACATTTTTTGTTTTATTTATTTTTGTCTTTTTTGCTTCAAGAAGAGGGTTTATAGAAAGGGACAACCTTATATTAGTTTCATATCAGTTGAGAGAGAAGACTTGAGACTCCATGCCCAATGGACAAGCTAAGGATACTAATATCCTACATAGTAGGCATGCACCCCAGGATGTCACCAAAAATGTTGGCTAATTTTGGCCTACATAAAAAACTTTGCCTAGATGGATCAGTATTATAAAAGTCTTGGTATGGAGTAAGAAGTTGAGCAGAGTTTTGATTGAGAAACAGGTCTAGAAATAGGTATAGAATTAAAATTAAAAGGATCTAAAATATTTACATGGTGTTCATGGAATTAAAGGATAATGAAGTAAGTTTTTTCAAAGTCTCATTAGTTCATCAGAGCTTTGAAGGGAGAAAGATGATTAATACAAGCGTAGAAGAACCAGACTGTTATGGCACATCATACAAGAAGGAACATATTGGTTTGGTTGTACATTTCATAAATGGACTCAATAGGCCTCTCAAATCCAAAGGATCACATATAAATGATATTTTTCATGCCTTGAATATCCCTTACAAATTTGGTATCTTGATGAGTTTTCTATCTCAAGATATAAACCTTTAAAGTTGAATTGGCAGAGTGGGATTTGCACAAAAAATTCAAATAAAAGCCACAAGAAGTAGCCATTTGAATTAAAAATATTCAAAATATCCTAAGATTAAATTCATATCTAACAAGTGGCAAGATATTGGGTGCCTGAATCAAGATCAATGACATGCAAGTGATAGCTCAGGTCAGTGGGTCCAAGTAGATCTATGGTGCACATTCAATTATGTAATTGAAGATCAATGGTGAACACAAAGTCAACAAGTCAAAATAATCTAGGATCAAATGAGGGGTTTAAAAGTGGAAAAATTATGGTGAATTAAAGGATCAATGGTGTACATTTGATCAATAAAATCAAGATCGATGATACGTGTTCAATCATGTCGAAGAAATCGATGGTGCATCAAGGGTAAAAATGTCAATGAGCTAGATTGAACATGATACCACCACATGGTATAAGCACATGATCTAGATGAGGACTAGTAGTAATATCCATATATTTAATGTGGGGTTGATAAGTGTCATAATGTGGGAATATTGAACTAAATATTGATAGATAAAATCTAATCATGCTCTAAGAGGAACAATATAATGACACGTGTCTAAATGTGTGACGGTCATATTTTTAAATATGATGAGAAGCATGATAAGGATGCCATGTAGGTAGACACATTGAATCAAAGGATTTTGTGAACTAAGGTAATTAATTACATATAGCTAAGATATAAGTATTATTTAGGTTGACCATGAGTAGATATTTCAAGATCAAGGGCCACCATTAAAGCTAAGTTTCAACCTCCAATTTGAAGATTTAGAACTCATAGGACTTATTTTATGAGGTTGTAATGTTTTTTCATGATTGTATTCAACATTATTTGAATGGGATCCACATGTATAATAATCTCTTGGCTTCTATGATGTTCAAAGGTAGAATAGGTCTATTTAGACCTTATCAAGATCAAGAATGGAGTCAAGTAGCTTGATGGGATTTTCATTGATATGATGACTATAAGAAAACCAATAAATTGGATTAGTTTTCATCTATAGTAAACCTATGATCAGGTTTGAAATATGGGGCATATTTTTAATGAGGAGTGTCTCATCTTCAGACATAATCAGACCCTTGACAAAAGTGGTACCTAAAACCACTTAAAATAGACATAGTCATGGATTTGTTAGGTCCATAAATATGAGGATTTTGTCCTTATCATGAATTCAAGTAGAAGGTGGTGTATAAGTTAAAAATGAGAGATTTGGGGATTGGAGAGTGTAGGTGGAAAATTCAATTTTTTTAGAGCCTTTAAAGATTTTCCTTTCTCGATAAGACCACGAATAATTATCTTCAATATAGATTCTTATCCTCTAGTATATTTCTCATCTAGTGAGAGGGTTTTAATGATATTGGGACAAAAAGGGATAATTTATCGATGAAGGACTATTCTTAATTTGATCAAAATGTGGTTTATAATTCATTGAAAGATGGTGGCAACTCATTTATTGATGCTGATTGTGTGCTTTTCCTCTCTCTTCCCCTTTCTCCTATATCTCCTATTTTCTCCCTCATTATAAGGGGCTCTCTCTAATTTTAGATAGATTATTTGATTTTGGAAATAAGAGTAAGAGACTCTCATTTTGATAAGGCAAACCCTATCAAAATTTGTAAGAACTACCTCTTGAAGCAATAAGATGATTTTTTTAACTAGCTCTTGCCTTTAACTAGTGTTTATTAAGCTTGTGCATGATGGTATTATGAAGGAGACTCTTCTGTATCCATTGTCCTTCTTTCTTGCCTCTTTTAAGGTGGTTTCAAGCTATTTACAAGTCTAAAATTGTGTTCTTTTTTCCACCAATGGATGCTTAGTTTGAGTCTTAGAATTCCTCTTTGCTTCCTTGATTACTTGGTGAGCCTAGTTCATGAAATACCTATACAATTAGATAGTTGGTGAAATTATGTGAGCAAACATTATCTTATGCTGATCTAGTATTGGTTTCAAGCATATGTGAGTCTCTCAGTTAAATTTGGTGCATCACCTTTTAGATTTCTTAGTAACCCTATTCCCCCTTTCTAACCTTTTTTCAAATAAATTCATTAGTCTCGATGATCTACCAAGAGGAAGTCAGCCTTCTCAAGAGGTTCGACCTCAGCATAAGATACCCACATCCTAGGGTTGTCCCAATATTATGGTTTGGAGTGGGAGATCTTGAAGAAATCTCTTACAAGGGTAAAATTCTGTGCCACAACAATGCCAGTATACTATGAACTTTAATCTTCAATTGACAAACTAAAAACACATAAAATAAGTATCTTAAAAAACCTAATGAAAATTTTGGATTCTTAGTGGAAAATAAAGGCAAGTTGATGATAGATGTTGTGTGACTCAGGATGGGATCTTTAATGCATATAATATGATGTAGTAGATATGAATGACATAGGATAATTAATGATGTAATAGACAAGAATGACATAACATGTGAGATAAAAATATCTTGACCATAGTAGGTACATGAGCATGAAGGATGGCATAAAAAATTTGATATGGATTTATATTTGGCATAACATCCTCATAATAACATTGATATGGATGTCATTAAATGATTTTCTATCATTATTTTTCCAAATGCATATATTCTGAACATAATTTTTTTCTACTCAAGTGTATGTTGAATTAGCACAATAGAAATTATAATACAACCATGTTACCATTTGTATATGGTTGAGCGATAATTTAAATAGATGGATATCTTAACATTTGTAAGAAAAACTTAAATATTGCTAAATTGCTTACATAAGATTCTCATGATAGATTTCTACCACCCTAATACAAGATATTAACCTTGGACAAGGTTAAATAATAAATTTTAATGAACAAAATAATTCAATAAGATTGATTTATTCAATGTAGAGATATGACATAAATAGGATATGTGAACTCATATAATCATGTAATCAAGCCTTATCAAATACAATCATGAATCCCTATAGAACATCCCTCACATCTTATTATTAATCAATATGATTCTAACAATATGAGTTGGTTTAACAACTAAATAACTCACTTTATTACAATATTAAATATCATACTTATTAAATATTACCATGAAACACTAATTTCCTAATAGTATAAAAAAATTGATGCAGGTAAAATTATTTTCATAATCAATCAAAAGGTATATGATATTTATGATTACTACCAAACAAGGTAAATTTTAGTGGACCATATAGAAATTAAGTTGGATTTTTTTTACGAATCTATAAGTATGTGTTTCAAAATTATGGAAAATGTTAACAAATGGTATTTATGTGAGAAGGTGAATGGACAATTGAGTCATAACAAAATTTAGAAGCCATACAGGTATGCAACTGTACAAAAAATATATAGACACTTAATACCTTTACCACTAATAATAGTTTCCATTATGAGTATATGGGTGGATGTTTGTTTACATATAATGGTGAATAAGCTCATATTGACTTTCAACAGAGTGGTGAGCTATATTTATATGTATGAAATTTACTTTAAATAGTAGACAAGTTGACCTAGAAAAATAACTTACACCTAGATAATTTAAGCTAATCCATGTTATGTACCACCCCCCAGAATATCCAAATGCCAATTTTTAAAACTGAAATATTCATGAATTAATGAAGAATAGGCACTAAAATTTACCCTACTACCAAATATGATCTTTATACTATCCTTTCAATGTTATTTTTTAAAATTAAATTTGAAAATAGAGTTTCTAAACTAAAACTAAAAAATAATTTTGAATATAAATAGATATATGGTAATAGTGTGAAAAAATTCCAAATATAATTGATATTTCTTTAGAATTAGTAGGTTGGGTGTGTTTGATTTGTAGGCTCTCTAGTATACTAATCCTAGTCATAAATAGTGAACATGCTCAAATGACACTGAATATGAAGGATTCCACTATTCTCATAATTGTCCATCTCTAAGGTATGTAGAGAGTAACTTCCTAGGGTTAACCACTTATCGGTGCTCTATATAATCAAATGGCTAAGACACTTTATATTAGAAAAACTAAAAATTTCTAAATGCTTAGTATATATTGTGAGGTATGTGAAAGATAGGTTCCTATTATGGTGTTGTCTAATGGCTTGAATATTTGGGTAGTACCCAGCACACCAAATATTAGGTAAAATTGATTACCACTTTGATAAAAAAGACATCTCTTGTGAGTTTTACAATTGTTAGAACACATTTCTAACCTAGGGGATTTCTACTAAAAAAAAACATGTCCAAAGAATATGGAATATATTAAATATAATAGTGATTCATAAAATCCTAGTTGAAGAGAAAAATGCTTAAAAATAATACTATACATTCCTATAAAAAACTAGCTCAACCCATAAAACATTTTGTTTTTGGCATAAATTTTTATGTCACTAAATACACCAAAAATGCATAGGATCTATACCTAATATTTAACTATTTTTTTGTAAATTCCTAGATATATTTTTGATATAATTATAGGTCAAACTAAATCCTTTGATTTTTTCACAAATCCCAATGAACCCAAAACTACCATATGGATGCCTAATCAACACTTGACATAGAAGGATAGTTTTTGGTATAATAAAAGATATTATACTTAATAAATATTTAGGTCAAACTAAGAAATTTTTATTTTTTAACAATCTCAAGTCAACCCAAAGTTGTATGAAGGCCATCCTATAATTTGATGTAGAAGGAAAATTTGTTGTAGAGGTGAAAAAATAACATCTGGTAAATTTTAAAATTAAACATAGAACATTGATGTTTTCCAAACCCTTAGTACCCCACTATGTTCACCAATTTATGATCAACCAAGATCCTCAAAATGGAATGTGAGAGCATAAAATTAGATATTTTTAGTAAGCCACTAAAATCATGGCTTGAAACTCAAAATAAAACTGAATATCTAGAAACTTGCATGCATAATGAGTTAAAGCTTCTATAAATTTTATACCATATTAAATTATCTAGATAGGCTGAATAATTATGTTAGCTACCATATGCCATACATTTAAAATACATGCAATAATATAAACCAATGAAAGTTTTAAATAAAAATAATACATAGAAGGAGCATCACTACATCTTTAGATTAAATTCTCGAGCCTAAATTGTGAGAATAACAATAACTCTCTTCCATAATGAACCAACCATATCTCTAGAGATAATAAAGAGGCTAAGGATACATGATAAATTCATTATGGAAGAGAGGTATTAGTGTTATAATTTTAAATTACACCTTTATGGAGGTTGTTGAAGCCTTCCTCATTTAGATAACACATGGAGACACCTCTAGGATGTGGGTGGCCTAATTATTGAGGTGAATCTCTAGACTAGGGCTAGCTCCCTTGATGTATCACTTGAAACTACTACTAGACCTCTTAATTTAAAGGAAAAGGGGAAGACATGACCAAAAATAAGTAAATGGGAGGTGATGCACCAAATTTAGTCTCTTCCACTTGCCTAAGTTTCACTAAGAACATTAATTAAGACTTAATCCTATTGTAAAGCCAACATGAGTCTCTAATCATCAAAATTTAAATATGGACATTATGATCAAGACACTAACAAAGAGGGGATGATCAAGACACTAACCAATATAGGAGACAAAAGTGAAGTAATATCCACACTCAGTCATTGTAGGATCATGTGACACACTTCATATGACTTGATAAGATGACTAAAAACTTTCAAAGAGGTAAGGAGATAGGACAAATCAGAGGAAGTTGTAGTCACTTATCACCAACATTCATCAAACTACCATAAACAAACACTAGTTACATGATTAAGAAGGATTTAAATCACCATGTATTCATTTTTGAGGTATAGTATAAGTGTTATTTGAGTAGGGATTTTCCATACTTAGATTAAGGATCCTTACAATTATAAACAAGGTAATACATATAGGAGAAATGAGAGAGGAGAGAGAGAAATAATGTTGAGAGAGCCCATGATAAATGTCATTCATCATAAATTAATTACAATGACAAGTGAAAGATAAGAGAATAGTATTATTAGTCTCTTTAAAATGTGTTGTTGATTAGATGATGATATTTAAGGTGGTGTATAAGTCCTTGGTTGAGGAATTACAATTCATTTCTTGAAGGGATAGTAACAACTTGAAGTCTTGGTACATGGCATCTTGGTATCCTTGGAAATCTCTACACCATTTTTGGCCCTTCAATTCTCCTCTTATGTTGGTGAAGCTGAAATTTGATCTCAAACATATTTTCTAACTGATCCCTATCATTAGAACCTGTAAGTTTATATTAAAGTTGTCTTGGACTAAAATAAAGCAAAGATAATAAGTCTATTTCACATGTTAGGTCTGATATTTATTTGAATATTATCTCTGTGGATTGTTTAATCCATATAGGTCTATTGAAATTTCATATGATTCTTTTTCAACCTCAAAAAACACTTTTAATGAGATATTCTACACATCCTATTAGTAGGGATATCTGAAGAAAGCTACCAACAACTCATGCAATAGAGGTCCAAATGGGCTTGAGGGTTGTTTTTGAGGCTTGTTCATGCTCTATGAATTCAACATTAAATTTTAAAGTGAATTGAAGGGTCATTAAATACTGTTTTTATGTGTCTAAATGGTGATTAGAGGTCTTCATGCCATTATATGACCTTAAAAGGTTTGTACCCTGCCTTCTCTTATGTAAACAAGGGAACAATCTTGATTTTGTATTGATTCATCTACTTGAAACCTATTATATCATAATTAAGAACCTTAAAATGGATTATATAGTACCTCCAAACCTATATGTAGGCTCAAATTAGTTTTATCAATTGGTTTGTAAATTTAGACCCATTCGACCCTCTACAAATAGGCTTGAAAAGCAATTTTTTAGGCCATTTACCATATATTTTATACCAACATGTGGCAACTAGTTACTAAAATAGGTGCATAGGAGATCCTCAGATGACATAAAAATGATTTCAATAACATTAATGTGCATTATATATACTCAAACCATATTTCTCCTCCATCAAGCTCATTGAAGGGTAAAATTGGTAGTTTTAGATGCTTAAATTGTTAACGATTGTTTATAAATATAAAGACCTCAAGTTATGAAACAATGAAAAAAATTTGGATTAGGATAACCCTATTATATTATTTTAAAGTCATTTGGTCCCATTCAAAAATAAAATGTACTTCTAAACATTCTAAATTACTCTTCTCAAATTGCAAAATTAGCTAGCACACCTAAGATATGCCTTTTAGTACAAAAGTCACCAAAATTGCCCTTTTCTTTCCTCAAACTATCTCCCTGAGGTCTGTGATATATCTTATGATATATGAAAGTGGTATTATAATGTGTTTTATTCCTTCAATAGGTTTGGAACCATATTTCGACCATGATGAGGATTGTAGGTAGTTTAGGGGTTTTATCCATAATGTTCCTTTCTTGATGGTTTCCTCAATTTATATGGTATATAATCATTATGGCTATATCATTCATGGTCACCTTGACCTATAAAATACTTTAGTATTCATGATCAAACCCAAATTTGCATCTTTTATTCGTATTTGTGTAGGCATGCCTGTAGGTACTCATCTAGGCCTAATACTCTATTAGAGTTTAAGAATGGATCTTATCTTAAATGTTTAATCTTATTCACACCTATACAGACCTTATCAACACTCCCTCATGACTCTCATACCTCACATGACCCTAATCCTTATGTATAATAACACAAGGCACATCTTTTCAATACTCTTATGGGTAGGCCTATAGGTGTATAATCAAGGCCAGTTTTGAGCAAAAAACCTTCTTTTTGTTGTTTATTGAATTACATACCTCATAAAAAATTTAAAAGAATAAATAAAATTTAATTTGACTTGTGATGACCTTTAGATAGTCTTGAGACACCGATAGATCCTTAGATAACTAGAATCTTGACCTAGTCCTTGAAACAAATAGTACACAACCATGAATGAACTAGTGGGTCTTATTGAATAAGGTATTGTAAACTGATACTTTTCTTATCTCTTCATAAAGGAATTTTATCCTCTTCAAATAAGGAAATCAATTATTTTAATGGTTTCTTCAAAAGGTTGAACCCAATAGTAACATTGCTCATTTAGGCCTTGATAAGCCTATTAGACCTTCTCCAATAGCTCTTAGCCAAACTTGATGGTTTATTATTTCTCACAAAGGTCTAAACACCTTAAAAACAATTCTCAAGGTATATTATCCTTCAAAATATCTCTCAAACTTCTTGTTCATCATTGGCACTGCCTTCACTCTTATTTTCTAGCAATAGGCCTATAGGTGCCTCTTTTTGATGGCTTTGTGTTCATGTGATTACAAGAGGGCCAGGTAGAGAATGAAAATGGATTGGGAGGAGGTTGAATTAGGTTTTAAAAAATATTTGTATAGTAATTTCATATCTATTAACATCTTGCATGAACCCACAACTTTTCAACAGTACCAAATCATCACAAAACCATGCCTTCTCAACTTTGTAGCAAATTTGTACCTTCATATTCTTCCTAATTTGGCATTGATTTATTGATGGAGATGTTTTTTAATGAATTTACATATTTTTATGAGCTTATAAACAACATATATACTTGTTATTAATTATCCTCAAGGTATGATAACTGAAAAACTTACAGAAACCTTGAATGTCACATTAACAAATTTAAAGATAGCCATTTTCTTGATAATGCATGTACATGCATGGTGTATCATATTTAATTTGGTGCTATGGATGTCCTATTAAATATTGAGATCAAATTTTCATTATTAATATAATTTCATTGATCTCAAAAGTGAAATTATGAAGAGAAAACCAAGCCCATGGGGTTTGGCAAGGGTTTTGAACACCTTATCTTGTTAGCGATTGGTCATAAAGGCAAGGGCATTGATTAAGAAATGAATGAAAAAAAATTAAATATAATTAAGGTCCCCTTAATTTCCTAATATATTTTATCTAACTCTCTCTCTCCTTCATGAACCATATTCACACTATTTGACCTTATCAAGCTTGCCAAGAACCTAATGGAGGTTTTGAATAGATTTTTTTACTTTTTTAGACCTATAACACCCTCTTGATCATGGTTTTGACCTAGGGAAGTTAGGAGGACACTTCCTATTCTTGAAACATATTAAAATGATATCTTATTTTCTTCTCAAGCTCGTGAATCCTCTTAAAACTACCCATTGGGAAAGAAGAAAATATGTAACATGTGTTATATGTTAGGATCAAAATATGATTAATCATAATACATGTGAAAGAATTAAATATTATGGAAAAAAAGATAAAATAAAAATAATAAGTAGGAGATAACAAACCAAAACTCAAGATATATGTGGAAAACCCTTTCATAACTAGTAAGGGAAAAAATTGCAGGGTAAAGATAGATCTAGAGTTAATATTTATTCATCAACACTTTCTCTACACATCTCCTCCTAGAAATTCCTTTCTAATTCTAACAACAAGAAATCATGTGAGCAAATATTATAACCAAGGTTTCTATGCTATAGCCTATAAGATGTAACATGCGTCTCTACAATGCTAATATCCATAGCATATGAGGGAGATATAACATCATCTACCTCTATCTCTATGAGCTAAGCATCCAAGCCTGTATGCTCCATTTTCAAGGATCCACTCCATGCATCTAGGTGAGCCAAACACAATAGCCTCCAAAGGTTCTAATCTTCAACCTACATGTGATGTTTACAACCCAAACATGTAGGTGAGTTAGGCATGCAAGCCTTTCCAAATCTAACCTCCTATCATGCAAACACAAGATTGCAAGGATATTCATATGATCCACTAAATGGATAAACAAATAATGAGGTGAACATAATGCTTTATAAAATTTTACAATGAGAGAGAGAGAGAGAGAGGGGAGAGAATGAATAATGGTCTAAAGAAATTTGATCCACACATGAGTGGGGTGTCATGTGATCTCTTTAAGGTTTGTCACCATGAATAGTGACTATGAATAGTGCCCATGAATAATGACCTATGAATAGTGGTTTCATACCTAATAATCTCCCACTTAAAGTCATATACATAAGACTCTACCACACCTATGTCTTCTACCAACTAGATGCCATCTAGCTACAATCAATACTATCATCAATGCTCACTTCTACTCACACATAAGCCCAATATAAGTTTTTTGCACTACTAAAACTTCTTTTCCCTGACTGGCCTTGTCAACATCTACTCTTCTATAGTAAATTGCAGCACCTAAAGTGACTCCCACTTCACCATAGACTCATCCATCTTCAATATTTTTCCATGAACTAGTCATAACTCCCCCTGCTTGGAAGTGTTCAACTTGTTACACACCATGGATTTCTTAAGGTTTTTCCTACTCCTGATGAATATGATACATAAGACATCCATGTTTTTTCCTCCTTTATTTTAAGATACTCTAGAAGACAAATCATAACTACAAGAAGTGGGATACTTGAATTTATTGATTTTATGTCTACTTTGCATCTCCATCCTTAGTTTTCTCCTTCATCTCATCACCTGAAACATCTCACCATTGATCATGTTGGGGTGTGCAACCAACATGCCATGTACACATAATAACAACCACTACTAAACCTTATATATTTATGAAGGTATTCCTATACCATATCAACATGCCTACTGGAACTCGTTCAACCTTCATTTTTAAAGCCAACAACTCTTTACCTCATCCTCATAGCCTCCTAAGTACTCTATCTCATCATGAGATAACCATGTAGGGATAATTATTTCACATTCTATTGATAGAAGTAAAAATAAGTGCACACTACACTCTTAATAATATTTATCAACATAAGAGAGAAAAACATAGAAGCCAATCACATAACTCTTCCATATGAGCATACCACTACCCACCATGATCAATATGGTACCCATACTTAGTTCTTGGGAAGTCATTACACCATTCTATGCATCACTGCACCTACCAAGTTTTTTAGCCCCAAAAATATAGTCAAGCTAAATCCTACTCTATCGTATATCAAACACACAGCCTTATCCTTCCATGGAACCTCATGTCTCTTGTTATTCTCCATACATATTGCACTAATTAAAAAAATAGGAGATAATAACCCAAAAAAGTCAATACCTAACTTTTACATGTAACAAACCACTAGCCACCATGCTTAACATGTTACTCATCCTAAGTTCTTAGGAAGTCATCACACTACTCAGTGTACCATTACACCTACCAAGTTTTTGAGCCCCAAAGATATAGTCAAGTAATATCCTGATCAATTACATGTCACACACATATGGCCTTCTCTTTCCACAAAAACTTGGGTCATATGTTCTTCTCCATCCACTACTATAATAGGTACAAATTTAGGTTTTTGGTACCTCCTCCTCTACATGGATTTCTAAACATCTTGGCCAATATGTTGTGATAGCAAGATACCACAAATTATATCCCCTTCTCCAGCTAAGAACCAAAAAGGTACATACCTTTTCATCACCCTCCATCTTCACCAATGGAGACTATCTTTATCCACCAAAAGCTATGCAATTACTTCTTCAATAGGAACACTGTGTTGGTAATGATCCATTTGGTAAAGCTAGTTAATATTCTCCTCCATTTTTCCATATACATCTTCATATTTCATAGAGAAATCACTACCATATAATTTTTTTCTTTTTTTTGTTCATATCTTGGTCTCTCCACCTCTATCTCTCACTTGTACAAAAGCAACCAACAGCCATGGGTCTGATACCAGTTATTAGGATCAAAAGAGTCCTAATCCTAATACATGTGCAATAATTAAATATTGTGAAAAAACAAACTATAATAAAAATAATGAGGAGATAAAAAACCATAATTCAAGATATATGTGGAAATAACTTGCACAACTAGCAAGGTGAAAACCATAGGGCAAAGGAAGATCCAAACTTCATATTTCTTTATCAACACTCTCTTTAGACATCTCTTTCTTGCAACTCTATTACATCCTAATTCTTTGCTAAACAAACTCGATAGATTATTCATGGATATCTACACATAAAAAATTTAGACTTGGTTATATTTCTAACTAAAGCTTGAGATTTATACTATTTTAGGATAATAAAATGTTGCTTAGTTAGATGTAAATACATGATTGCTTATTATGAACTAGTTTATGTATGCATTTATGTTTTAAGCACACTAATGTATTGATTTAGTTATATATATTATTACTTATGATTATCATGTGAGTAGATATAATGACTTGCATATTATGATATGGATGAAGGATAATTATTCCCTCAAGCATACCGAAAGGAGATCATCATCAGAAAGGGTGCTATAGATGGAGATATCACAGGTTGATAGAGAGCTAGTGGAACCCTACACACACATAATAGTTAGTTATGGTATAAATGCATTAAATTTATTAGAATATATTTAATTCTTGCTTATAATATCATTTTCTATGGTTTTATAATATAGGTAAATGTCATGCCATTAATACATGTAAAGGCAAAATTTAAAATATAAAGTATTTATGCTTTCAAAAAATTTCATTAAATTACTAAGAGATATTTAAATGTTAATTTGGGGCATAGTGGGTAAGTATTTTTTAGTTTTAGGTTAAAAAATATATTTATTTGAAATTTTATATTATTATGAAAGCTACATAAATAGATAAATAATTATTTTTTATAAAATAAAATAAAAAACAAAACTAGAGACTAAATATAAAAAAAAGAGATAAAAGAACTAAATACATTTAAATGATTTAAATGAAAAATAAAAAAAATAATAATTAAAAGAATTGTTTAAAAAAAGAAAAAAGAAAAATGAAAAGTATAAAAATTAATAAAACTCTCTTAAAAACAAAAAGGAAGGCCTATGCCTATCATATATAGGTGGAGGGTCAAGCGAAAAAATATATAGAAAAAAAAAACAAAATAAAATTTGGAAAAGAATTGGCATCTATTTTATATTTAAGGAAGAAAAGGAAGGAAGGGAAAAGTGTTAGATAAGAGAGAAACGACACAACAAAGGAGGATCAAATAAGTTTACCGGCAAACCCAAGAGGTAGGAGATATTTTAAATTGTTGAGTGATGGATTTGTATGTTTAAATCTTAGTTTTGCTTAAGCTTGCTGTTAAAATCTAGCTGAGATGAATTCTATGCTATCCCAAACTATTAATAGAACATGTTGGAGCTATATTATAGCTTGAAAATGATATTATTTTTTATAGAATAGCTAGGCATCTACCTCCCTATATTCAACTATTTATATTTTTTATTCTCTGATAGTTTGTCTTTGGCTTAAACTAGACTTTTTTCCTGTATGGTGTCACCCTTTTAGCAGGTCTCTCTTTTAGCTATGGTACCACTTATGTCTTAATTTTCCATATCTAAGGAAATAGATATTATTTATATTTTTTTATTTTAATTTTTTTCTTCTACTAGAATGAGACACCATTTTCCTTAGTTTTGCCAACCATAAATCTAGTTTTTTTTGGGTAGATCCTCCCTCACTACCTAGGTGCCATTTATTTCCATAAAAATGGGTATTTAATTAAGTGGTCATATTATATATTATTACCAGCTATTATAATGACATTCCATATTATTTGATCTTTTCATTTCTTGGCATAAATTTTTTGCTTTAATTCCTTTTCTAGACATCCATAATAATCACTATTATACTTATTTATACAATAAGGCGTTGTCCCACTTTGGCTATTCCAACAATATTTTAGCATTTTATTTGAGAAAGTCTATTTGTTGCTATGTTTTACTTTTTAGCCATATAAATGGCTCCATAATTATCTGGTTATTTAATTCTACCAGGGCATCTTATGTTATCTAGTCTATTCACTTAGCTTGGCATCAATGTATTATCTAAATCCTTTTTCCAGCATGTGAAGCATTTAAAAATAATTATTTATATATTTAGTTTTGCATAAAGGCATCACCATATACATAGCTGGAATCTCGAGAAAAATAAATTGTTATATATTTTGGAAAAATGTATTATTATAATTATCGGCTATTTTTATGTATTTAAAAGATATATATATATATATATATATATATATATATATATATATATATATATTGGAAAATATATTATTGTTTATTTTAGAAAAATATATTGTTCTCCATTTTGGTAAGTAATTTATTTTTATTTCAAACAATATATTAATATCTATTTTGGTCCAAGTCCAAACCATGAACATAATTTAATAAATAAGAAATAAACATGTTTCTTTTATTCGAGCATCAGATAATGGTAAGGGATGTATTTAAACATCATGAGGATATTATGACTTATTTATCTAATGGAGTAGAAAGCAAATGAGTTTTACAAATTTTGAGTACTAGTTTAAAAAAACATAAAATTGGTGTTTAAACCTTTCAAAAATTCCTCAAAAACCATAGTTAAACACTCCTTGTGGAGAATACATGTTATATATCTGATTTAATAACAAGTTATGGAATACTAGAAATGAGTGTAAACTTGCTTATTAGTTTATCTTAGAACTCCAGGAGGCTAGATGTGTTATTGGATTAAAAATAATATTTGAGAAATATATACATTTTGAACTTCACTGAGTATTTATAATATGACTCTAGAAACATAGATATATATATTTTAGGTGTGCCTAAATGGTTGAAATAAAGCTTAAGATTCCCTGAATTGATTGGTTATGAATTATCATAAGATTGAAAGTTGATTAATCAAATTATTTATTGTCAAACATAGAGTGGATTGAACTTAGAGTTGAATGGTTGAACATAATCACCCTCTATTAAAAGTTGAACCTTGAAGAGCTTTTGAATATCTTATTTAATGGAAAACGGTTACATAAAGTTTGATAATACATCAAGTTAAGTGTTTATGACTTATAATGCAGTCAAAACTTGGGGTAGATTCCTTTAAGTAATATTCTTAGGTAAATATTAAAGGATTGATTAAGACTAATTTAGAAAATAATTTCTTGTAAAACACCAAACATAAATTGGTTGTGAAATTGGATTACTTATGTCTTGGGAAAAACAAAGTTCTAGTTCTTCTAGTTGTGGTATGCAAAGTATGTTTCATGTACTCATATCTACTTCATTTGTTGATTTCTATGCTTAGTATTTACAACTAAAATGCTAAATCATGGCTTAGAGATTACATAGCATTAGAATATTTACATGTGATGCACGTTAGGGTGTGCAAGTAATGGTATATAGGGATTATACCTATAATCTATTAGATGCTTGAAACAAGTCATTAAACTTTATAAGAATCAAGAACTATAACTTTTGGAATAATTTCTTAAAATAAATGAGTCAATAGGATAATAGGTTATTTCGCTCACTACAAGTAATGTGAATGACTATTAGTTATATGTATTCAAGATGGAATAATTGTGTGTATTACATACTATGAGTGTAAAGCACTAAGTGTAACAAAGTATGAGTGTATTGATATGTATGAATACTTTATTACACTTAGTGCTTAATAAAGGATCGTGATGCATGTTTATATGTTGTGATACTTTGGTAAGATTTATCAAGTAGTATAGCTATTTATTATTGGATTATTATTATAAATCGGTTATGTCTTGAAAATTAGAAGTTTGGATTATGTGTTGTCATGTAATTAGGAATCTATGATAGTACGGGATATCATAGGGTGCTGTAGTATAAAGATATATTTTACTTGGATGGTATTTAATATAGTTATTATACCTAACTCATATCTACATTTGTCTATAGACTATATAAATACTGTATTTGATGTGGATAACATGTGTTTTTATAGTTGGTAGACTTGTGTATGCGTGCATGCAAACTCTAAAAATTTAAAAAATCTTTTGTTGATATGTTATTGTGTCCCACAAGAATTATATTTGATATATATATATATATATATATATAGCACTTGTGTTTCTGTGTATTTGAGACTATTTTATATGATCGATTGTGAAAAATTGGTAGTCAAGTCTTATAACATTAGACTGTAGTAATATGAGTTACCATAAGGTGTAGATAATTGAATATATATATATATATATATATATATATATATATATATATATATATATAACACTTGTGTTTCTATGTATTTGAGATTACTTTATATGATTGATTATGAAAAATTGGTAGTCAAGTCTTAGAACATCAGAATATAGTAATATGGTTTGATATAAGGTATAGATAATTAGAAACAAATTATATTTTTAAAATTGTATAGCTAAATTTTATGTTTACCCGAGGCTATACAATTTAAACAATATAATTTGTTTCCAATTATCTACACCTCATGACAACCCATATTACTATAGTCCAATGTCCTAAGACTTGACTACCAATTCTTCACAATCAATCATATAAAGTAGTCTCAAATACACAGAAACACAAGCACTATATATATGTTGTGTTTGTGTTTCTATGTATTTGAGACTACTTTATATGATTGATTGTGAAAAATTGGTATTCAAGTCTTAAGACAATGGACTATAGTAATATGGGTTGCCATAAGGTGTAGATAATTGGAAACAAATTATATTGTTTAAATTGTATAGCCTTTACTTTATATGATTGATTGTGAAAAATTGGTAGTCAAGACTTAGAACATTGGATTATAGTAATATGGGTTGCCATAATGTGTAGATAATTGGAAACAAATTATATTGTTTAAATTGTATAGATAAATTTTATGTTTACCCGGGTGGTATATTTATAATCATTATTTCTAGTATGGGATAGAATATACTAAAAGATTCATGCATATGTTTGACAGATTAAATGTATGTTGTTATTACTCTTATGTATAGCGTGTCATGTGATGTATTTTATAGTAGGATATAAATTGATAAATCTTGTGGTTGAATTTGTATTTGATCAATCTACATTGCTAATGTGAAGTAAGGAGTGAGATGGAATTCACTAGCTTACTGGCATTGCAATGTTAGATGAAGGTAGTCTAATTTAGTGGTGTGTATGAAATTGATTGATTTAGATCATTATTATTTATAAAACTTTGGGACAAATTATGTTTAGTGAGATATTATCATTACATGAGTGTGTTTCATATGTTAGTGTGATATCTTGCAATAGAATGGATTTCTATGATACATCACATGTTTAGTTTAGAATCATATAACACACAGGTACTTGTTAATCTCTCTAGATTCCCATACCATCAATATCTACCCATCCATGAAGAGATGGGTATATCTTGATGAGATTAGTGTGGGGGATCATTGGTCCATGGTTGGTGTGGAAAAGTGCTCGGATGATGCTATCCTTCCCTACAATAGTACTACTATTGAGATGACACTTGAGATTGCCACAAATACTGGAGAGTTTAGGGAACTTAACTTTGGGGAGCCATCTGTCTAAATGTATATTTTATTTATCATTGATTTTTAATTACTTGTTATTATAAATCAATATGAGTAGCTAAATACTTATAACAATTGTAGATGAGTTAATGTAATTACTTTTTGTATTCAATTTTTGACATGTACTCTCATGATATTAGAGATTATAATTAAGTGAGGTATTATGATTGTTTCTATTGTCACCTTGTGTAATTATTTTGGTCTCAATATATTATCAAGGTGTAATATATATTTGGTATATGTATTTAATAAAAAGAACTGTTCATGTATTTCTATGTCTAACCCAGTAGGGTTGTTACAAACTACTTTCTAGTGCTAACACCAAGCACTCAGGTGAGTAAATTTACAACCAAGCTTTACATTATCTAACCTAGAATATGGAACATAAATATATACAATTATAGTATCCATATCATGTGAGGGAGCTATAAAAACATTGACTTCTATCTCCATGAGTTGAGCATTTAAGCCTCAAAGCTCTATTTTCAAGGATCCACTACATGCATCTAGGTGAGCCAAGCAAAATAGCCTCCAAAGGTTATAGCCTTGGACCTGCATGTGATATTTAAAACCCAAGAATCTAGGTGAGTTAGACATGTAAGCCTTTTCAACTCTAACCTCTTATTATGTAAGCAAAAACTTGCAAGGATCCTCACATGATCCACTAAATGGATAAACAAAAAAAGAGAACATAATGCTTTATAGCATTTTATAATGAGAGAGAGAGAGGGGGGAGAGAATGAATAGTGATCAAAATAAATTCAATCCACACATGAGTGGGGTGTCATGTTATCTCTTTAAGGTTTGTCACCATGAATAGTGACTATGAATGATGCCCATGAAAAGTGACCTATGACTAGTGGATTCACATCCAATAATATACTAACAAGGATTAATCCTAAAACATGTGAAATAATTTAAATTCATAATTAAAAACAATCTATAAAACATAAAAATAAATAGAAGAGACAAACCATTACATAATATATATGTGGAAATCTTGTTAAACTAGCTAGAGAAAGACTACGAGGGAAAGGCAGCATCCAAACTTCATATTTTCATCAAAAACTCTCTTCCATAACAATTCCTCTTAGAAAATAATTTCTAGTGTTTATAAGCACTCAGGTGAACCAATCTTGAAACCAAACCTTATAGGCTCCAACCTCCAACATCATGAAGCTAACATCATAGCATCCAAGGGAGATACAAGATTCTACCTCTTTCTCCAAGGATCCATACCATGCTTCTAATACACTAGGTGAGCCATTCTCTCTAATAATTATAGGCTCTAACCACTTAATCATGATTATTCTTACTATTGTAGTTTAATTGGGGTCTTAATTCATTTACTCATGGGGTTAGGCACTCATTCAGTTATTTGAGTCAATTCTAGACTGATTACAACTAGGCACAATCATAGTATAACCCCATAACACTCAACATTTTTCACTTGATGATATTGGAATTAATTCACATAATGTGTAATCCTTATGCACTCACCTAAATTGAAATAGAGAAAGAACTAGAGACTGTATAGGGCTAGTTATGCCATGGTGTAATGCATTATATGCAAGACTTGGTCATTTAGCAAATGCTTTTAGAAATATTCATTGGTGTAAGCCGTATCTAAGTGGAATATAATAATCTATAGGTTTAAAACCTATTTGGGTAACTAGTTATGGTCATAGGGATGCCAACCTATATTAGGCTAGTTTTATGCTCTTTAGGTCACAAACCTTTGTGTTACTAATTTAATTGTCATTCAGGCAATTTGGTGGGTCAAGGGAATTACTTTATATCAAGGGTTCATGCTTAGGATAGTGAAACTATTGCTTGTTCTAAGACAAAAATAACTTATGTGGTTTATGGTTGAATGAATAACTATCTCCTTTCCAAGAATATAGTTTCTCCATTACTTAATTACTCATATAATAGAATATAGTTCCTTCTCATAGGTAGAATACCTTTACAGGGTATCAAATATTTGGCATATGAATTCTCTTACACTTAGGATAATTCATAAGTTATGCCAACATCATCACTTAACACAAAGATTCCATTAACGACTTGAAACAGAGCTTAGCTTTAAAAAACATTCATATATTGAAATTACACTATTATAAATATTAAATTTAGTTTGAATTCAAGGAAAATTACCATAACACATATAATATATCAATACTCAATTAGGTGTAATGTCATTCTTCATTAAATAATGTTCAAGCAAATAGAGTATAAACAAGTGAAAGAGAGTAGATGCTCATCTAAAGATGTTAATGGCCCAGAGGCTCATAGGCAAGAATGGGCACTATAATGTGGATCCTTAGAAGCATCCATGCTTAAAATTAAGATAATGGCATCTATAACATTATATCCAGAGCCAATTATATAGAGCTTCGCTACCTCAATTTGTGTCCCTCTACTCACTAGATCAAGATTGGCTTTATAGTAGATAGGAACATCTTCATGCCAAGGTGGAGGGCACATGTTGGGTGTTAAGATGGAGCCCTGGTTGATCATTCTACCATATATATCACCTTATACCCTTCACAATATGATTTCCACATGCAACCACTCAAGAAGATGCCATTAAAAACTAGGTGCTAGTTAACCATAGGTTAGTTATCACTAGGTCTGCAATGATTCCTCCAACTAGCATAAAAGATACCAAAATGGTAATCATACCAAGTGATTGCCTCATGTTGAGATATCTAATGAGTTAACAAGAATCTATATTTAAATGAAATAGGGGCGTAATAGTAACCCATACAAAATTTCTCGTATTCCCATGGACTAGTATTTCAAAGCTTTTGGCACATAGAATTCAGATGTGATCTCCTTTAGCTTAGTGTGAATTACTCAAATACCTTGATAGAAATATTGAGTTCCTCAATTTTGGAATATATCTCCATGGAGGTAGTAATGAGTGTGAGCACATATATCTTTTCCAATTCCTTCCTGTAGGCCTTGAGGTTTGCCTTAGCTTTTGTCACTCCTCTCTCTAGGATTTCCTCTTGTTTACAAGCCTTGGTATGCATATCATGGAAGAGTGATTTCAAGATTTGTTCCTAGTCTTTGATATATGTGCTTAAGGCATTAACCTTACCCATTATATAGGTATGCTCCCACCTATTTTTAGTATATAACTACACCATCAAATCCTCCTCCCCCTTTACCTATTTGAGGTGCACATCTGTGGCTGATTCTTGTTTGGAGAAGCTACAAAGGATGACCTTGGTTACATCTACATCCTCTTGAAGTTTTTAAAAGAGGTCTTACACCGCTTCAATATTTTTAGCTAGCTCACTTTTTAGCATGGCACATAGGTCTTCCTCTTCTTCTTAAGCCAACTCTACTTTCAACCTTGAGAGTATTTACTCCACTAGCATGCATATATTATAAACCCCTAAGAGGTTTGATGTGTCAACACCATCCAAGAGGGATGTTTCGACTATATCTATGCACTCGGCTAGTTATTGGAGCTTAAAATTCATGTCCTTTGCTTCTTGTTCTACATCCAATGCAATTTTATTCAACTTTGAAGCCATAAAATCATTAATGATGTTCTTCTATGTGACTTTAGAGGCCATCTAAATGAGTGGATTTATTGACCTAATTGGGTTTATGGCATGGGGATTTATGAGAAGGGAATAATGCTCTTCCTCTAGTTTATCAACACTCGATATGGCCTTCTATGGCACTTCCAAATGAGGCTCTTCCATATAATTTTCAAAAGAAAACAAGATCTATGATCACAACTTGGTTGTGGTGGATCCAAGGGGAATGTATTAAAAAATGTAGAAATCTTTGTTTATCTAGCCCTTATGCATATTTTCTCTTAGGCTTAGCTCTGCACCTTCTTTTGTGATAGACAGCTCTATTTGTTCTTCTTCCTCTTCATAGGTGTTACCTCTCTCTTTGATGCTTTCGTTTGAGGTTTCTTCTTCCTATGAATTTAGGGTTTCTTCTATAAAATTATCCCCTTTATCTACTTCTTTTTCTTCTTTGGCATTAGCTTTTCCCTCTTCTTGTTCTTTTTGGGTTTCTTTGATGCTCTTCATTTGTTCTTTCAAGGTGCCAACATCACCTTCTTTGTCATTAGGCACCCCTTCACTACTAGGGTGTGCCTATAATGTAGTTTAGTCTATTATGCTAGTGGAGGTACTAGGCACCTTTTCTCTCACTTATTTAGTTGGTTCCATGCTTGCAACAACCATCTTATCTTCCTTCTCTTTTTTGGCCTTTTCTTCTTGGGCCTTCTTCTTTTTCTTAGCCTTCCTCTTCTTTATTAGTGATAAAGTATTTTCTTCCTTGACCTTTATTTCCTCTACCTCAATCTTCTCAATCTCTCTTTGGTCATGCCTTTTTCCTTCATGGCCCTCCTCTTTTTCTCTAGTGATAGTGCCATCTCTATTTCTTCCTTGTTAAGGCCCATTTTCTTCCACATGCTTCTCTTTTCCTCCTTAGTTCATGGTGGCTATGTGGAGGGATATTTTGATGAGGCATTTGGTGTATTTATTTCCTATTTAAGTATGGTATTAGTGCCACCTTGGATGCCCTTATGGAATTATTTGGTGTTGATATTTTCTCCTACTTATTCTACAATGTAGACAATGGTTCCTCCTTCTTACTCCTCCTCTATCTCTTTCCATGACTTTTGGACCTCCATTCCTCATGCCCCTCTTGCACCTCCATCTTTACCAAGGTTATTATGGGAATAAAAATGACCCCCTTTGACTTATTCTTCTTCTCCTTATTGGGATAATCAATCCCTTATTTGAAGGTCACAATGTTTTTCTTTGGGGATGATAGAGTAATTTCCTCACCAAAAGCGATACTTAACTTTATACGCTCTTGAATTTCTTCAAGTGTTTTTCCCCACTTTTTCTATGGAGATTTTTCTATGATATTGGCACTAGTTTCCCTTCATTTCTAATCTAGAGGGGAATATCATCATCCTTCCTAGGGTTTCCACCCTTTTTTCTCATATTTATCTCATAATATAACATGTGCATGTGTCTAAGTATTACTTCCTTTTAGAGGAGATGGAGGCCAGTGCGATCCAAGTCATCCTCCTTGTATTTGGTAAATTTTCCTCTTGGGCATATATATTCACTCTACAACCTACCTATTTCCAAATCCATAACCTTTATCAAGATGTCTAGCTATTACACATTGAGAATTATCCTTAGCACATCCCTGAAGTACTTGGTAGAAAATACATAAGGGAGTTTCAGCCAGCCTGATCAGTTACCATTTTTGAGTGTTAAGCACACTACATATAAGTTTTCCATAATGATGAAGGTCATCATTCCGAACATGTTTTTAGTGATTTCTTTATGGATGTGGCATTCTTTCCTAAATGCCTCTATGTATTGGGTGCACCAATCCATCACTCAAGTCTTGTACTTATAAGAGAAGGTGGGTGGGTAGGCGAAGTCCTATTACTTTAGCATTGGGGAGTCCTTGTGTGATAAAAGACCCAAAGGTTATCTTCATCACCATCAAGCATGCTGATCTTCTTCATCACAATTAAAACCAACATTAACCCTCGTCTGAAGGTCTCTCACACCATATGATATTCATGTGCATTCTTAACCATCTCTTCAATAATAAATTTTGCTATGTTGAATTTGACCCCTACACCATGTGGTGAGTGATTCATATTTAGGCCTTAGTGATGTCCATCCACCAACCACTAGGGAAAAGTTTGAAACTGGTGAGGTGTATCAAAACCCTCATACTAGGGTCATTTATATATTTTATGGGGAATGTTAATCCTCCCTTATAGTATCCAAGGAGATTTGTGATCCTTTCTACTTCAACATCATCTAGCATCATTTGGTAGATGTTTGTGCCAAAGTTTGGGAGCCCAGTGATTCTACCAGTTACACTTACTGATAACCACATGCACCTTCCTATAAAATAAAAGTAGTATCTATGGATGCATGAAAGGAAGAACTACATGAGTTCTTCTAGCTTCCTAAAATATGGAAAGTCATAGAGTTGAGTTTAATCAATGGTCACAAGTCTATATTGGAATGAGACATCAAATAATACCAAGCTTGCTTCTATCTTGGCCCCTATATTAACCACCAAATCTTGTACTAGATATTACGCATCACTTGAGGTGTAGTGTTTGTATTCTTTTAGCTTATAGGTGTGTGTGAAAGATGTCTAGTTCTCTCCTACCAAGACCTCTGTGGGAAATTACATTTCCCTATATGAAATATTTATGAGTGCCTCAAGATCAACTACTATAATGCTAGTCCCTTCCAGTAGCTATGATTTCTTCTTTGTGATGGCCATCTCTTCAATCATCAACACTTGTTTGGCATCCGTCTATACCTATGGTGGGATAGAACTCATATGTTTATTTCCTATCCTAAATTAGCTAGTGTTGAAGCACAATCTATTTATCTTATTGAAGCATGCAATATTTCTTGGCACTCCTCATAGTTGAAGGGTTTGTGACTATGACTTCAGCTCTTGAGCTTCACTTGCCATTAATGGAAGCCTTGATGTCACTCAGGTTTTTTGTTGTCTAGCTTTTGCATAATTCATGCCCCATACTTCTCTATGCCAATCTTAAAGGGAACTCAATTCCTTTCTCTATTCAATCATTCTCTTTTTTCATTTATGGGTACTCAAGGTTTCACTATGATAGCATTTTATTACTTTGGCTCTAGTTTCGCTCTAGTTCTATGCTCTATGTTTTTAGTTCAAATTAACTTGAGGTTTTTAACCTAAACTAGTAAGCCTTTTGCTGCTTTATACCCCTAATTTAGTTAGCTTCTTAATTATAGGTGATTAATGGCATGGTGGCACCTAGATTTATTTGAGTTCACTAAAACCCATAAAATCCACAAAAATTTTCTACCACCTATGAATTTAATGTAAATCTTTATGCCTCTACCATCACCTCATTAAATTCTCTAAATGGAATTTTTGGTGAAGTGACATGTAGTTCAAACAATCACTTCTTACTTAAATTTGGGTAGATGCTATCTTGTAATAATTATCTTCCTCCTATACTTTGTTCACTTAGCATGACCTTCACCTTCCTTATGGAAACCTAGGCACAATGCTTCACATGTATATGATTCAACCTCCAAATTTCCATCTTCTCTTCTTACTACACTTTCATTTCAGGTGCACTTTCATGTGTTGGTCAGTTTCTTTGTGTTTTCATCTTTTTCCTTGGCCTATCCCTACCCCCTACAAATCCCTTTTATTATTCCTCCAATGCTTCACTCTCTAGGTGTCTTATGCACTTAGCATCTTATGTGCCTCTTTTGCATCATATATACACTAGCATCTTATACACATCTCTTCATCACTTGGTACTCATATTTATGAAAGTTTGGAAAACTCAATGTGCCTAGAGGCTTAGGTTCTAGCCTCAAGAACTTAGAAATCTTCTATGCTCAACTCACCTAACTAGATTTATGCATGGAAGTGCTAAAATAGTTTGCTTGTGGGCCTATAAACTCCTCACTTATTCACTCATCAGCAATAAAACATAAGATATAATTAAATGTTTAGCTTACATGAAACTTTATTTGGGTCAACATAACATAATTGAATTATGACTATGAAGTTGGTGTCTAATGGTGCAAGCACCATCCTATTACCTATAAAGCTTTAATCAATTATCATTGAAATTCCTAGGGGTAATTTCACCTAATAATGTGTATAATTTTTATTCACTAGTTTCCAATATGTTATGGATGAAATATGAACCCATCCACCTAATTTTTAGCTTTCTCGAGTGCTTGAGGTACTTGGAGTCATAGATTAAGACCAATGATTCTGTAGTTAGTACCTTATACTTAATATGTTTATCATGCCACAAAATTTGGTACACCTTCTTTCTCTATTGGCTCCACCTTACTTGGGCATGCACCTCATCTAAGCAATACAAGTCCTCCAGCCTTGCACTCAATAATTCTTGGTCATCCAAATGACCAATATGCAAAATGAGCAATGATGGCACCAATAACTCTATTGGTAGAACTACTTCAGTGCCAAATAATTATTGCAATAGTGTAGCCTTATTCAAATACTTGTAAAATATGGATATAATATTGTTGATACTCAATCATTACATTATTTATAACTAACATCACATATCTTTATGAGTCACATCCACAAGATCTTGTTGAATGCCTCAGTTATGCCATTCATTTATAGATGATAGGACATTGTCTTATGGTGCACCACCATGTATTTAGTGTTTGTGATCTGCATAGTTTCATTGATGAAGTGTGTACCTTTATCACTATTCAAACTAAGTAAGCACCCATAGTGACTTATAATTTTATCCCATATGAAACTTGTGGCTATGGTGGTTATGCAATCTTTGGTTGGTGTTACCTTGATCCACTTGGTGAAATAATCAGTGGCCACCATAATATATCTTATGCATGTATGCTTTGTTGTAGGAGTGATCGACCCAAAAAAATCAATGGCCCATTTTTTGAATGGTGATTAGGCAAGAATGGGGATGAGAGGAATCTCATCCTAGTTGTTGGAACTCCCTATTCACTGGCATATGTCACATGCCTTGGTGTAATCTTTTGCATCTTAAAATAGACTTGACCACCACAAGCCTAATTGCAATACCTTGTGTACCATTACATTTGAATTTTAATGGCCTCATATTATCCCCTCATACACCTCACATAAAACATAATATCTTTTGTGTTATAAGACACATTGGTGCAGGACTTCATCTTGACCTAGTTTGTATAGTTCCTTGTTGATGAGCTAAAAAGGGATAATGTGAATTGTGAGCTATTTTTTCTCTCTAGTTGTCATAGTCTAAGGTGCAAATCCTGATGTTAAAAAATTGACTATCTCTACCAATTCCTTAGGGACATGTTATAATCTATAGAGTATCACACCTAACATATCATCCTTGATCAATGCTACTACATCACTGGAGTTGATATGGGATAAATGTTCTGGGACCGAGTTATGTTTTCTAGGCTTGATAAGAACTGAGAATTAGAACTATTGAAACAAAACTATCCATCTAAAAATGTGCCCATGGAGAACAATATTTTTCATGAGGTACTTAAGCACCATGTGGTCTATGAAAAATATGAATAGGGTTACAAACAAGTATTCACCAAATTTTTATAGGGTGTATACCATAGCCAGTGCCTTGTACTTAGTTATTTTATAGTTCTACTCTAATTGGGTCATTTTTTTGCTTATGAAGGAGATGGGATGATCCATTTTGCCTTCATCAAGTTACACTAATATGTTTCTAATTATAGAGATAGATGAATTGACATGGACATGGAATGGGGTCATCCAGTTGAGAAATTGTAAAATAGGTGTGCTAGCCAATTTAATCTTCAAAGTTTCAAAGGCATCCTCTTGTGTTGTACCCCAATATAATGGACCATCCTTGCACAAGATCTCCTCTGATGATGCTCTAATATTTTAATATATCCTTATAAATTTACTATAGTATCCACAATAGCCTATAAAGGCATGAACATCTTTCTGCATTAAATGGGTTTAGAGTTAAATGATTATTAAAATCTTCATGAGATCAATGAGAAAACCATATTTACAAACAATGTGATCGAGTAAGGTTCAAAATGGTATTACAATGATGTAATTATTGAGGTTCAAGGATGTCTATAGCTGACTATACCTTTCAAACATTAGGTGCAAGTTATCATAATGGCCCTTTAGAAGCCCATACATAGTCTAATCATCTAGGTACACTTAGAGGAATTCATAGATGGAGTCCTTAAATCTAATGATCACCAATCTAAAAAACATGGAAAGTGCATTTTTGAGTCCAAAGGGCATCACTTTATAAGAAAAACAACCCCATTCAGTTGTCAAGGTTATTTTGGGCTTGTCCTCCTCTTCAATCTAGACCTGATGGTATCTAGAGAACCCATAAATGAAGGTGGAAATATCATAGGCTATGACACCATCCAAGACTTCATCAGTGAATGAATTTGGGATGGGGTCAGTGATGTAGGAAATATTCAACATTATATAATTGATGAAAATATAAATGCACCCATCCTTATTAATGTTAATCACTATAGGGATTACCCATTTAGATTCCTACACTAGGTTGATAATGCCTATGGATAGCATACCAATAATATCCATTTTGATCTTAGCATATAGATTGTGATTAATTATATAAGTTTTATTTTGATAAGTCTTGCACCATCCACTAAATCTATAATCATTTTCCTAAGGGATGGGTGGGTGCTCTTCATGTCTTTGTAATTTTGAGGGAATAAGTCTTGGAACTCCTTTAGGATATATATAATTTGTGCCATCTCTATGTCAGGCCAATATGTGCATAGAGTAGCCTTATTTGGTTTCCCTTCTACACTAATGTCTACCTCGATATTCTTGAGTGATGTATGATAGGTCTCATTCCTCTCTTGATGGGAATCATTAAATTTCTTACTCCTCTCAGTTGTCTCTATGTGAAGATGAGTTGGGTATTCTTCATTGGGGTTGCTATCCTCTATTTGGCACACTATTTTATTTTTGCCTATCAAGGTTATACAATTGTGCTCTTTTTAGGTTTCATCATATTCTTCACTCAAGTCACTATTGAACACAAGCTCCTTAAAAAAATTTAGGAGTGGTAGCCTTTTCTCTTTGAACATATCTCTTAGGTGCTCCTCTAGGATTTCAATGTTCTCAAACATTGCCCATTGAATTACTTATAGTGGTTTGATCAATTATAGGTTTTGTGAAGAAAAGGAAAAGGTGTGCATGAACCTCTCTTTGAGTGCATCCCAATTTTCATCCTTGTAACACATTTTTTTGACAACATACCACACTAGCTCCCATATCATTAAGGTTATATAGAAATCATGCACCCATAAGTTCCTTGGGGTAGTTACACTGTAGTCAATCCGAGTTTGTTTGCACAAGTACATGTGTGCTATTGGGTTTGAATTTCTATAGTATGCAAAAATGTTTAGATCCTTGTTTTTTTCCCCAAATTTGGTGCATATTTCTAATTTTACATCTTGACAAATTAGCAAGCTAGGCCTTTGTGCTTCCCACCAATGAGTGGTAGTGCTCCTTAAAGTATATAATAGTGTGACCATCCTTGCTACCTCCTTTGGGGTACATGACTTGAGGTCACATACATATTCTTACACAAGGTTACTCCACTCATTTTTTGGGAGTGTGGAAATTTTACCTTTGCTCAAGCAAAATGATCTCTTTCCCTTCTCTCTATCACAAGGGACCCATCTCTTTTAAGTGTGATCAATCTAGACCCATCTAGTTTTCATAGGTTTTAGTGCCTTTATGCTCACTAAGTGGCACCTCTAAATAGTTGTTTCATAAGCTTATTCAACTCATCCATCATAATTAATGTTAGTGGTGTTTGAGGCTAACTATATATCATCCTAAGAAATCACTCCTTAGTCAATGGGGTAGAGAGTCTTGACATCTTACACCATGATGTTGTAGATATGGTTGATCTCATCCTCTAGATCAACACTTTCTACATATGGGGTCCTTGATAACTTGAGAAGGATATCACTACCCTCTCCTTTTCATTTTCAAAATTCATATAGCACTTCTTGAAGCACATATCAACATTATTTACATATCACCATGACCTTCCTAGGAGTGCTAGATAATTATCTTGTTCAACCAACTTGATTACCTCAAAGTCAACATAGAACTCAATGCTCATGATATCTACAATGACATTTTTTATAATTATAATTGGTTTCATCCTTGATTTGTTGGCCATGAAAAGTATATGAGGGGAAGGCATCAAGGCTGGCCTACCCATCATTTCCCATGCATTACTTTTTAAGATATTCACCTTGGTGCCTATGTCCATAAGGACCTCTCATATAGACTATCTATAAATGGTGGTATTTACTAGGAGTTATTAATCAAACTCTACATTCTATGTATGCTTGAATTCTCACACCCTTTCCATGCATGGTGAAATGAATTCAATTAAATAATATCCTTCATATTCTAAAAACAAGTTCTTAATAGTGGGAACATCCCTTCAATCTATAAGAGGTGAAAGATATTTGTTAGATCATGTACCTCAACCTCTTGACCATATTAATTCTTGAGAGAGGTGGTAGCTTATTATTATAGGTCTCATACTAGTTTTATCTCTCCTTACAAGTTTTGAATCACACTTATAGCCTATTGTAATACATATTTTTAGTTTGTAGGGTGTAGGTAAGGTATAACTTTGGGTTTAGGCCATGTTATGTTCTTAGTGTGGCTCTATTCCCCATATTCTAAGTTTAACTTAGGTACTAACACACATAGTGGTTGAGTGATAAATCCACTACAAGTATTTATCTACACTTTGATGGCTTTTTACGGGTTAGTTATGCCTTTGGAGTCCACTTCTCCATTTTTGGTTCATGCCTGATCATTATTGCACCCTTATATGTTTTAGGCTAGCCTTGGGTCAGTTTATTATATAAGTTGAGGCATTCCTTGACCTTATGTGTTCCTAAATAATAACCACATGCTAGATGTGTAGGGAAATTATGTTGATAATGCTCATTTGAATCATACTTGTAACATGAATGTAGTGGGAATATTCCTCCACTACATCCTCCACTTCAACATTTAACACCTCTTTATATTCCATATCCTGCATTCTATTGGCCATAGCCTTAATTTCCTTGGGTTGTATTCCCTCCATCTACTACAGTTGCCTACTTGGTGGCTCTCTCCATGTTTTCATGGATCTCATCAATCACTTGATAGTTAGTTATGGTATGGGTGTAGGCATCACACAACTGGTAGTATATGGTTGTGTTAAACTAACTAGCATGTTGCAACAAAGGGAAGTTCTGAACATCATGCACTTCATGATAAACCTCATATATTAGAAGCAATTTTCACACATTTCTTTGAGGCTAGTTGTTCTTGTTATGGCCTTTTATCTCACAATTGGTGCACCATAATATAATTTGAGCATCTTGTGATGAACTAGAAGTTTATTTATAAATTTAGGAGGCCATAGACATAATATATGCCTCTATTAATGGGCTAATTCTAGTATTGACACTCATGAATTCCTTGGCTCTGAGTGTAGCTTTAAGTGCTTCATGAGGGTCAATGAATGTCTTCATAGATAAGGCACTTTATAATGGTACTAACAATCCCCCAATGAACCATTATGCATGTTGGAAGGGGTGAATGTCATAAGGAAGCTGGGAAATAAGAGTTTTGAAATTGACATTATATAAGTTCACACTTTATAAGAGGCCTTGGTTTATTTCCTTAAGCATGGCAATGCTCTACTTTTCAAACCCAAAAATATTGAATTCCTTAAAAAATGCTTCCTTAAAAGTGTCATAGTAAATCATAGCCTAGTTAGGATCAAATTTCCTATACAAGGTATGAGCATGATCAAATAAAGTGGTCATGAACTTAGTTTTCTCTTGTAATCAGATTGGGTTATACCCCGATCATGCCATTATAGTTCATATTTAAGCACTTGCTCTATGGAATTTTCCACATTATGATACTATGGAAAGTACATAGTTATCTCATAGTAAATTTTTCATTAGGGAACTAGCATCTAAGGTGCTCTCCCCCTTGGTACTTTCCCTAATGATGGTCCTCCAATGCCTCTATCCATTAGGTTAGGCATTTACCTTGTTTTTACTACTAGCACTGAAGATGATGAAGGTGCTATACTACTAACTTGTGGCACCAAGCCACTTCTTGTGGGTTGTTTCCTAGTCTACGTAGCTAACATTAGCTAAAATAGAATGATTTTACTCATGTTATATATTTTTGAGCTTGTACCAAAAAATATAGAGGTATCCTCACTTAACTCTTTGTAAATAACAACTTGTTTAATCGCAAAATTATAGTCCAAATCTGCAAAATGGTCAAAGTTCATGTGGACAATAGGGTCAATTATCACTCTTCTTTATTTACATGGGGGATCCAATGCATGAGCTAGTGCCATAGTTTAAAATGGGTTACACACTTCCAATGCATCTTCAATGGTCAAATTATATAAGGACCCAACACAATCTTCAACTATCAATAGTTGAGCTTGATTTATGGCTTCATTATTCCTCTCCTCATACTACTTCAATTCAAGATATCCTTACCAATTCCCTTCCTACTCATTATGAGTTATCTTGGCACGTATATGTTCCAGATCTTCCATTAACCTATGAATCTTCTTGTTATAGTTCTATTTCTTGAGCTCTCAAGTGTTAATCTACTCATCCCCTTTCATTTTATTTCACCTATACATCTCCTTCTTCCCTATTATGCTTCTCATACATAAAAGGACACAACCTTACTTTCTCATAGTTTCAAAGCCATAATCAACCATTAGTTTCTTAATATATATGCCAAACTCTTTGATAAACATGTCTTTAGGTTCTCATAAAAATGGATAATCTACTTCCTTAGGGAAAGAGTATATTGATACTACAAACTCAAGAATATAACTATTCATCTTCTTGACCACCATTTGTGTACTGCTCTTGTCTAAATGGCATCTAGGTTCTCAAACCTCTCTAGGCACTCCTTCATCCACTCAAAGCACTATCTATAGATTCAACTCTTATGGGTTGTATAAGAAACCAACCATTAGTACACATGATTAGGTAGTTCACAAAATAAGACCTCATACATAACATCATATAGGTTGTTTTGGACCCACTTCCTTGGCTTTTGTCCTCTACAAGTTGGAAGCTGCAACACAAAACTGTCTTCCACATGTTGTAACTAGCACTTGATGTTCTTGAGGTAAAGTTGGAGCACTATTCTATCTCACCATTACTACAAAAAAATTCAACATGGGTCTTGGTAATAGAACCAAAATATTGTAGTTTAGTTTTGGTCTTAATTCATTTATTCATGAGGTTAGACACTCATTCAATTATCTAAGTCAATTTTTGTCTTATTACTACTAGGTTTAAGTATAGTATAACCCCATAGAACTCAAAAATTTATCACTCAATTATATTGGCGTAAATTCACATAAGGCATAATCCTTATTCTCTCACTTGAAGCATAATAGAGAAAGAACTGAGGGTCGTATTGGGCTAGTCATGTCATTGTATAGTGTATCATATGTAAGACTTGGTAATTTAGAAAAGGATATTGGGAAGATTAATTGATGTAAGCAATCTTTGAGTGGATTATAATGGTCTATAGTCATAAATCCTATTTGGGTAACTAGTTCTGGTCATAAGGATACAATATTATAACATGCTAGTTTTATGATCTCCAAGGCATAAGACTTTGTGTTAATAAGCTAAGCATCATTCATGAAATTTGGTGGGTTAAGGGACTTAATTTATATAAAGGTTCCATGATCAGGGTAATTCTCCTAAAAAGGGTATCAAATCTTTGGTGCATGAATTCTCTTACACTTATGCTAATTCAAAGGTTATGCTAATGCTATCACTTAACACATAGACACCATTAATGAACTAGAACAAAACTTAGCTTAATAAAACATTCATATATTAAAATTACACTATTATAACTATTGAATTTAGTTCTCATTAAAATAACATTACCATAGCCACATATACTAGATCAACATTCAATTAAGTGAAACACCATTCTTCATTAAATAAGGTTCCAGTATACAAAGTACATAGTAAATGAAACATAACAAATGCTCATCTAAATTTACTAATGGCCTAGAGGCTCACAAGAGAGCATGGGAAATACAATGTGGATCTTGAAAGTCATCCATGCTTAAAATTATGATAATGGCATCCATAACATGATATCTAGAGCCAAATTTTTAGATCTTCACTACCTGAATTTGCATCCCTCTACTCGTTGGATCGAGTTCCACTTTATAGAAAATAGGAACATCTTAATGCCAGGGTGGAAGGTGTAATCCAAGTGCTAAGATGGAGCCTTGGCTGATCATTCCTCTATATCCATCACCTTGCACCCTTCATGTTATGGTTTACACATATAACCACTCAAGAAGATGCCTTAAAAAAATAGGCACTAGTTAACTGCATGCCAACTAGTGCTATGTCTATGATGATTCCTCTAAATGACATAAAAGATACCAAAAATGACAATCATACTAACTAATTACATCATGTTGAGATATCTATTGAGTTGGTGTGAATCCATAATTAGATAAAATATGGGCCTAAAACTTACAACCCAAGCATCTAGGTGAGTTAAGCTTACAAGCCTTATAGATTTAAACTTATATCATGCATGTTCAAACATGGAAGGATCCAAGTAATCCACTAAATGGATGATCAAACAATGAGGAGAACATAATGCTTTGTATAATTTTACAATGAGAGAGAGATGGGAGAGAATGAGTAGTGGTCCAAAAAATTTGACCCACACATGAGTGGGGTATCATATGATCTCTTTAAGGTTTGTCATTATGAATAGTGAATTTGAATAGTGGCTTCACACCCAACATTATACTTGCTAAAGATGACATTGTGTGAATAATTTTTAAAAAATCTCACATTGATTACCTTTATATATGCTTCACCAATATCTCTTGTATGTACAAATATCCAAATTTGTCCTTTAATTAACTTGGCAAATTCTATGGTACATTGGCAAGGTGTGAAATGACTTTGATAGGGTTAATACAAAGTATTTTCAAAATAATAAGGCTTAAGACCACATTTAATACCTTGATGTATTACCATTCTTCCCTAATAAATTATATTTAGACTAACCTAAACCTTCATGACTTTTGGAAATTAATACTTACACAAGGAAAGGCTAGAAATAAGCATGGAAACATAAACCATTATTACCCTAATTTATCAAAATTTATCTTAATATTTGCTAAATGTTTTGGAGATGACCATATTGGGTGACTTGATAACAAGACTATATACATGACTACCTTTTTGACTATGCCTTACAAGGGACCCTGAAATAACCTAAGATAACTTGATAGGAGACCTACCAAGACAAAACATGACATCAATACCATGACCAAGACAAAACCTTTTAGATTTCCATCAACAAAGTTAAAAAACCTTGCCTATCTAGTTTTGAAATTTAATGACCTACGGTAGTCATTTTTACTAACATTTTTTGTGACCTTTAGGGGTGTATGTCTATTATGCACCTAGACTAGTAGCCTTCTTATAGTAGGCTCCCTATTTTTTCCACAACTATGTTCCAACCAAACTTTAGATTTATCCCTACCAAACAGTGCAAATTAAGACTAAGAATCACTAAATGTATCAATTTCTTTTACACATCAAATGTTACTACCTAGAATCATGTTGAGGCATCCCTATTTGGGGTATTATCTTGTATGCAATAATAAAATTTTATGGATTTATCTCTAATTAAATTGTAACCTATAAAATTGATAGATTGGCCTTTGGACAAATTAAGTAGGAAACTTAAAAAAATTCTCAAAATACAAAAATGCTACGTAAAATGAATTAACTAAGCAAATAAAATTAAATGATTAAGTGAAATTTCCATGTGAAATTAGGGAATATTAATTTTTTAAAATGGAAATTCTATTAAAATTAATTCCATGATGATGTCATCATCCTCAAAGTCAAGGAATTGAAAACATCTCCATTAAATCCTTAAATCTAAAAATGGAGAGCCATGCTTAATAAATGGAATCTCTATCCTAAATATTAATTACCTATCCCCTATTTAGCTTAACCATGGTTAAAATAAGACTAAACATAGTTAAATCTTATCTAAATACACTTGGGTTAGAGTTAGTTGGGGAACCTATAAATAATAGAGCCCTTACTCTCTTTCTACAAGCTCTCAAGCCAAAGTTATAATGTTGAACTATTGAGAGACAATGTTTTATTGTAATGTTATAAGGAAAAATTATTGATAGATTGATACATCTTGCCAAAGCTAAGCCACACATTTCCAAAGTGACAAGGAGAAATGATTCAAGGAGCACCATTGTCAAAGACTCTTTGAGCACTTGATTTAACATATTCCTCTAAGGCCAACATGCAACTCTTGTTCAAAATGAAGGTGAAGAATACTTGTTATGTATTTTTTTTAATTTTTTACTTGTATTGTTCTCTTGATCCTTGAGTGGATAGGCTTGAGGTATTATATTTATTTATGTTTTTTTATTAATGTTTATCATACTAACACTTGACTAACTCCCCTATTAGATTCCTATCTCACACTTGCATCCATTGGGCTATGGAGTCACTAGTCATTGTAATTTGAAAGTGTACCTTGACTAAAAATGGCTTAAATGAAGATGAAATAAATGATAATTCCGCATCAAACACATAAAAAAAATAAACACACAATAACAAGGGCAACAAGATAACACACTATATTATAAGCACTCAAGGAAGATAAAAAAGAAGAAACTACTATGTACAACTAACTTTTAAGGTCTGATCCTCCTAGAAAAAAAGGAAAAATTCAAAGATATTCATATGGTGGATATGGAGGATGATAATCAAGATAATTTTATGACATTTCTCTTGCTATATGAACTTTATCCTTGACTACCAATATCTTTGGCTTATTTTCAAATGGATCAATAGAAACAAACATGTCTCATATGAATACAAACTCTTTTTGTAGTTCAAAGATTACATCATGATACTCTTCATAAATGAGAGAGTCATATAATGTGATCACACTCTGATTCATATTCATAAGTATGAATTCTACCTCTAGTGATACATTTGGACTATACTCTTAGTTAACTATGCCATCTTGTTTGTTTGTTGATGCAAGTTTCTCAAGATCTTTAAGGAGCTCCAAATACCAATATTTAGATTTATTAGGGTCTAATTAAAGTGAAAATTTTTAAACCTCCTCCACATTATATTCTCCAACCTTCAAAACTAATTTATTAATGACTTCACATAAAGCTACATGTCTACAATCCAGGCTTGAACAAAAAAATTCTAACTCTTCCCAAAATGAATCTTCTTTTTCATTTGAGAGAGAAACCACTTCATAACTCACTTCAAACTATCTAATAGTGATGTTAGATCTATCCTAATATTTAAGTTATTTTCCAATGTAAATAAACTCTTATTCTACCTTAGAAACCATCATAATTTAAATTGGGCTCTCATCTTATTCCCTCACTCTATGATTCAATGTTGCCATACCAAGATATTCAATCTTTTCAAGGAAATCATGGTGTAATTATTTCCAAGATTCATCAATCTCATTACGAGTCTTTGTATATTCAATAATGAGTTCATTTTATTTGAATTTAGGATTTCCCTCTAGTGGAGCATCTATTTTGGACTTATTTATACCATCTTCAACTTTTTCTATTTGATTTTCCTCTTTTTCCATGAATCATGGGAGTTCATCTATTGAACAAAAGACTATTTAATCATGTGTTCCTTGTCCAAAAATTGATTCTTATTTTACCTCATGAAGAGGAATTCCAATGGTAATTTATTCATCATAATCACATGAGACACTCTTTTTTTCAGCTGAAATCTCTTCACTTACCTTTTATACAATATGTTCTCTCTTCACAGGGGAGATGGTGGGAAGGTAAAAGAACTCAATAGTTTGTTTTAAGATTAAAATGGTGTCCTTACAACTTGGGATTTTTGAGGTAGTAGGTTCATTAAAGTTTTTTTGGAGAGGGGAAAATGGAAGTTCATGGAAAAATCCAACATGAAGGCTGGGTGAAGGACTTGAGAGACTTGAAAATTATCTTGGTTTGACCTCTACTACCTTATCTTTTCTTTGATTTTGGATGGGTATGGGAGAAGGTTATTTATTAGTATTTGGCATGATGTAATAAAGGTTCATAGTCTAATAATGTCTCCATGATGGAATTGTTTTAGGCTCTTGAGGAAGAGTGGATGGAGCTTACATAGACATAGGCTTTTCTTGATGGTATGATATAATTTGGGCTAGGATGGGAGTAAAATAATGTTGATTGTATTAAATATGCTACATATTTTCAAGCACTAACCTATTCTATATATGTTAAATTAAGCCTCTTATATCTAGTATGTAATTGATTGGTATTTTTTTATTCTTCCTATCAATAAATGCCCACTTACTCTTAACCAAATGTAAAAATTCCCTCCTTATCTAAATGATTTCACTCTAAATAGTAGGTATAGGGAAAATTAGACCAAGATCCTATTCTATATAAATAAATATCAATTTAATTTCATGTTATAATAGCGTTTATTTGAGTTCTGATAGGGATTGAGTAGTATTATGCCTATACTTACTAAGGGAAACATAATTTTGACAAGGTTGATTATAGGGATAATTAGGATACCAAAGAGGCTAAGTTAGGATACATGGGGGAAAAAAATATAAGGAACCTGATATTATAATAGTTGAGAGCTAATTAGGGTGAAGCCATGAACATTATTAGCTAGATATGGAGGATATGAAGGTATCAAAGATGCACTTTAACCAAATAAAGATTGAGAATACATACCAATTAGTATCTTCCAAGCACTTGGGATGATTAAACCAACTATGGTTCACTTGGAGTCACAATTTATATTTTATTATCATTCCTCCAAAGGTTGATGTATTGAATTAAATCACCAAAAATATCTCAATACATGACAATCTATCCCACCAAGCATGATAAAACTATTATCATTCTAAATTGCACCCTTGAAGAGGTTTTTTAATCCTTCCTTATTTAGATTACACATGGAGACACCTATAGGTTTTTCATGGCCTAATTATTGAGGTAAATTTATATATTATGGATAGCTCCCTTGATGTATCACCTAAAACTACTACTAAACCTATTACTTGCAAGGAAAAGGGGAAGAAATGACCAAAGCAAGTAAATGGGAGGTGATAAACGAAAGATAGTCTCCTTAACTTACCTAATTTACACTAATAACATGAATTAGAATAGAATCCTATTTCAAAACCAACATGAGTCTCTATTAATCAATATTTCAATATGGAGGTGATGATAAAGACACTAACCATGAGGGGATGATCAAGAGGTCTCATTAGGGATAATATTGAAGAAATATACACACTCAGTCATTGTAAGATCATGTGAAAAAATTCATATGACATATTAAGATTACTAAAAACCTATAGAAATGTAAGGAGATAGGACAAATAAGAGGAAGTTGTAGTCACTTATCACTAACATTCATCAAACTACCATAAACATACACTAGTTATAGGATTGAGAAGGCTAGAAATCAACATGTATTCATTTTAAAGGAAATTACAAGTGTTATTTGAGTAAGGATTGAGCATACTAAGATTAAGGATTCTTATAATGATAAAAAAAGAAGTAAATACAAGATAAATGAGAGTGGAGAGAGAGAAAGAACATTGAGAGTGACTATGACATGTGTCATTCATCACAAATTAGTTTTAATGCTAATAGAAAGATGAGAGAAAAATCCTATTACTCTCTTAAATATGTGTTTCTAATGATATTATGATCTTAAAGGTGGTGTAGGATTCATTGGTTGAGGATTTAAAATTCATCTATTTAAGGGATAGTTACAACTTGGAGTCTTGACACATAGCACCTTGGTCTCCTTGGTAATATCTGCACCAGTTTTGGCCCTTCAATACTCATATTATCTTGGTGAAGATGAAATTTTAGCATGGACATATTATCTAGCTAATTATTATCATTATAACCTAAAATTTTAATCCAAAATTTTCTTGGACTAAAATAAATCAAAGAGAATAAGTCTATTTCACATGCTAGGTTTGATCTTTGTTTGATGATTATCTTTGTGGCTTGTTTACTCCATATAGGTATGGTATAAGGTCATAATATTATTATTAAATATTATAAACCAATTTAAATGAGATATTATACATAACCTATTAGTAGGTATATTTTAATAAAGCTACCAATAACTCATGTAATAGAGATCCAAATAGGCTTGATGGTTATTTTTAAACCTTGTTCATGCTCTACAAATTCAACATTAGCATTTCAAGTGCCTTAGAGGGTGATTAAATAATGGTATTAGGTGTATATAGGGTTATTATAGGTCTTCATACCATTATATGACCTTATAAGGTCTGAAACCTACCTTCTCTTATGCAAACAAGAGAGTAGTCTTGATTTAGGATTGATTCTTATGCTTGAAAACTATTATATCATCATGAAGATCACTAAAATGGATTTTATAAGACCTTAAAAACTCTAACTAGGCTAAAAAAAGTATTCTCAACATTTTTGAAAACTTAGACCCACTCAATCCTATCCAAATAGGCTTGAAATCAATCTCATAGGCCATTTACCATACCTTTTCTACCCACATGTGCCAACTAATGGCTTAAATAGGTGCCTATGAGATCTTAAGATGACATCATGTGATTTTAATATCATTAATGTGCATTATATCTAATAAAACCATATTTATCCTCCATCAATATCCTTGAAGGGTAAAACTAGTAGTTTTAGATTCTTACCTTGTTAATGATTGTTCATAATGTTGAGTGTTGAGTATTGTCATTGATGTCAAAGATGCATCTTGCATGAGGTTGATGTCATTGAGAGAATGTACCTAATTGGAAGTGCATTGATGTTACAAGGTGAATTGATGGAGTGTTGTCATTGAAAGATGTTGTCATAAAAGATAATTTCAAGGCAACTAATACATTTTGGTTGAATAGGTAGTAGGTATTTATTATCAAGTTCCATAAGAAGCCTAGTCATGACATGAGGAGACCTTATTAAAAGGTATGAGCATGATGATTTGTTGAGATGAGTACACACAGGCATGAGTGGTTTTATGAGGCTATTTGAGCATGTATGTGAGACATTGGAACATTAATGAGAGTCTCAAGGTAAGCCTATAGGGGTAGGACCTTTAGTCTAGGTCTACATATAGACCACTCTTAGACCCTGCCTAGCCTAATGAGGTATCATGATCTATTGTCAAAGCATTTAAAGGATGTATGATAGTATTTAATAATGAGAGATGTTTTTTGAGTATGTGAGTGAGGTGGATAGTGCATGAAAAGAGGAATGAATGTCATTTTTAAGGCCTAATGTAGTTTTTAGGTCAAGGTCTAGAGAGAGAGAGAGAGAGAGAGAGAGAGAGAGAGAGAGAGAGAGAGAGAGAGAGAGAGAGAGAGAGAGAGAGAGAGAGAGAGAGAGAGAGAGAGAGAGAGAGAGAGAGAGAGAGAGAGAGAGAGAGAGGACTAGTGAAGGGTTATGATAAAAATTCAAGATGTTCAATCTCATTTAATAATTTTCAAATATGAGTTATGTTTTTCAAGTTTTTTTATGTAGTTTGAGGTGATAGTTTGAAGGAAAAGTCATGAAAAATTGTTTGGAGGTCTCTCGAGTGCTCAAAATGAAGGATTCTCAACATGAGAAGGATTTTATTATGCTCATTAGATTGTAAAAAATTTGAATGGAAAACTAAGTATTATTGGTAGATGGGTAAGGGTCTTAGATCAAAATATTAGGCATTATTATTTGGATTGAGGGACTATGCTTTATGAATGATCATTAAGAATGGAAACTAGTTTAAACCCTTTTAGAGCCCTAATAAAGACCCAATATGGAAGATATTTCTAAAAATTGATAATGATTGATTGAATTTATTAGGTAAGATATTGGATATTATATTGGAATATCCCAAGTACCTCTAGGTGGTATTGGTTAGAGAGATAAGAGAAAAAATGTTAAGTTATAGGCTTATTTTTGAAGAAGTTGATGTAAAAGTCAAAAGTTGCATTGGACATAGTATGAAAATAGATGGAGAAAGAATTTATAGATTAATTTTTCATGTCCATGAAGGTTTATATGTATTTTATAGTCCTTAATTTTTCTAAACCGGTCATCTAAGTTAGCCAGTCATTAACAGGTCAAAGGGTGAAAATAGTGAAAAACCTAGGTAACAATGAGAAGATGAATTAGGACGTGTTTTCATGATATAATTATAAAAAAAATGAATGTATATGTTTCTATAAATTATAATTAATTTTTATGTTTGTTAGGATTATTTTAGTTCAGTGTATATGGTGAAAAAGTTGTTCACAAGTTGACCTATCTGGTTCAAATAAGATAGTAAGATATAAGGTCATGAGAATTTTTTGAAAGACCAATATTTTCCATTTGACCATATGATATTTCTATATGATATTTGTATAATGATATAATAGGATCATATAACTACACAATAAGTCATATAAATTGTCTATATAATTGTTGGAGGTCTAAGTCACCATGACTGGTCTTTGAAGAAAACTGGGAGTTTTAAGTGAGTTGTAGAGGTGTTTTTGAGGCTCTATGCCTTGATTTGAAGTGTCTAATGAATATGGTGATATTTTTAGGTCATGGAGGTTTTTTTATAAGTGATCTATTATAATGGTTTTCTTTTCTAAATGATGTGTTATCTTTAGTTGTTTAAGATAGACATTTCAATGTGTTCAAAGGCTTAATGTGAACAGTGCTAATGGAGTGCTTCAAGTGGTGGTTGGTCCTAAAAAGTGTCATGGTGATTAGAAGATGTTGTATAAGGCATATTTGATTATTTTATGAAAATATTATGTTGTTCATATATGTGTAGAGTCTTCCAAGGGGTCATAAGGTAACATGTCCTAAAGTAGGCCTAATGGAATTAGGTCTTTATGAGACCTAAAGAAGGATTTGGTCTATTTGATTTATGGCCAACCTAATATAATGATTTATTCATGATTATAACATGTCATAAGACCTATTATGTATCTAATATAAGTGGTAAAGTGTGTGTTTCTGACCAAGAGGTGTATGATTAAGAGTCTTGTATAAGAATAATTCCTTTTAAGCCTAATTATAAAGTTAATGGGTTGAATTGAGGAGAGAATGAAATAAAATATCCTTGAGTATAAGGAGGTATTGTAAACCATCATAAGAGAGTATAGGAGTTTTCATGAATATCTAATAAGAGGTTTGAGTATGAAATTTAAGGTTATATGACCTAATCAATCTTGAAGAGACCAAGTTGAGTGAAGAGACATAGAAGGTAGTTTGAGAGGGATAAGAGTGTGAAACAATGAAGAGGTGTTCATCATCTATTGGTTTATAAACATAGTGTTCTAAAGGTGATCAAAACAATTAAGTGTTTGAGTTAGTGCTGAGTCTTCTAAGGGTTCGGTGCCTCCTTATAAGTAGGTGTTTGTTAAAGCTGAGTCAAGTGGGTTCTTGGATAGTTAGGGTTGGTGCTCTATGTGGAGTTGGTGATTCATTAAATTTGGTTTTTATATTATAGGACTATAGTCAATTTTTATATATTATTCAATTATTTTTCCTTGAGGGGTTCCCACATATGTGATGTGTTTTTGTATTTCATATGTATGGTTACTTATGCTTTGATTGACCTATATGTTTGTATGAATGGATCATGAATGTTAAGTGAAATTTAATGAATATTTATTCACCCCCTCTCAATAATTATGCTTCCAACAATTGGTATCAGATCCTAGTCCTTTAAATCAATCCTAACATCTTGAAGGTGATCTTAAGAAGCACAAGATGTCTAGTCATCAAAAGGAAGAATATAACATGTATGATGAAGAACTCTACTATGACAGTGAAGAAGGAGAAGTTTAAGTAGACCTTTAAGCTAAGGTCATAAGTGCCCTAGATGATTTGAAGCATCAAAATAAGTAGAATCATGAGTTGATATATATGGTCAAGGATATTAAGGAATAAATATGTACCTTGAAGAGTGACATGGTAAAATATTCCAAAAGGAATGAGAAGACCATCAAGTATCTCATGAATCAGTTAGAATGTGTTAATACAAATTTTATATCAATGGAAGTTGAGTATGATCAATTGAAGATAGAGCTAGATTCCTTTAAGGTTGAGCATGAAAAGCTCATAGATAAGATGAGAATGTTTGAGAAAGTGTGTGAGAAGTTATAATAAGTTAAGATTACCAACATGAAAAGACCAATAAGGTAACTTAATGAAATAAGGGATAAATTAGCATGGAACCATGGGAAAAGTAGTGATGAATCAAGAAATCAGTACAAAAATTTTGTTTGCTATAGTTTTCATAATATGGGACACATTGAAAGATTCTATCTTAATATATTAAGAAGGCCCTCAAGATTCAAAAAGATATATGAAGCTCCAAAAGTGCATGAGAAGGGTCAAACATTGAAATGGAAGACAAATCAAGTTAGGACTAATCATATTGAGCCCAAGAATCAAGATGGATTATTTGCCAAGGAAGAACAAGAGACTAAAAAAGAGTCTATGCTAGTTCAGACTGCCTTTCACATTCAATATGAAAGCATGTAATGGTATATATATAGTAGTTTATCAAGCCACATGATAGGAGAGAAAAATAATTTCATCTCATTAAAGAAAAATAATATAGAAATAATGAGATTTAGATATAACAAAACTACCAATATAGTTGGTAAGGATATCTTGAGTTTGAACAATGGGAAGACCAAGATATAAAATGTGTTTTATGTGGAAGGTTTGAAATATAATCTAATTATTTTAAGTAAAATGTGTAAAAAAGGACACACTCTAACCTTTCATGACATAGGATGTGAGATAAGGAGAGCCAAGTCAAGAAGGCTAATTGTGAATGTTAAGAGGACTGAGAACAATCTATATGTCTTGAATGAGATCGAGATGGATAGATGCTTTATGATCAAGATGGATGAAATTTGGATATGACACAAAAGGTTAGGTCACCTAAACTTTGATAATATGGTCAATATAATCACTAAAAAGTCTATGAATAACATGCCTAAGATCACCTAACCTAAAAACATACTTTGCAAGGCATGTCAACATGGTAATCAAACTATAAGAAGATTCAAGTCTAATGAGAACTCTACTACAATACCATTGGAGTTAATACATATTAATCTCTATGGGCCTAAAAGAATCCAAAGCATTTAAGGAGATAGTTAATTCATGTTACTCATAGATGACTACACAAGAATGACTTCGATAACATTCTTGAAAGAAAATTTAAAATCTCTTAAAAAGTTTAAGGAATTCAAGGACCTTGTTTAAAATGAGAAGAATGGGAAGATAAAATGCCTAATATTTGATAGAGGAGGAGATTTTTGGTTTAATGAGTTTTATGACTTCTGTGAGGTCCATATGATAAGGAGATAGTTCTCAGTAGTTAAGACACCTTAGTAGAATGGGGTAGTGGAAAGAAAGAATAGAACATTTCAAGAGATGGCAAGAACTATGATACATGAGTCTAGATTATTAGATGGGTATTAGAGAGAGGTAGCGTATGCAATCATAAATGCATCATGTCTATAAATCAATCCTAATTTGGAGAAGAAAGATCATACTTACACTTCTGATTAGGGACACATTAGATAATTGGGAACATGACTAATATGTGGATCCACTATATCCAATTAGGGTATATCTTTTCACAACAATAATAATAGGGAGGGTTCCAAAGCCTCTGGTCAATCAAGATCAAGAAATAACCATAACTAAGCCCTATGTTTTCATATTCACTTAAATAATAAGTAAAGTAAAGTCTAATCTAGTGCTCACCAAAGCTTGTAAAACAAAGTGAGGGTAATAAAAAACAAAAGTAAACATGTATAGAAGACATATACTCAAGTTAATGTATACAGAATCCTAATGCATGGAAGAAAATTGAGAATGCATATCTATCTACTTTTATAAAGGAGAAACAAAGTTAGGAATACTTACCTTTGAAGATGAATCCATTGAGCCTCAATCTCTCCCTTGGCCAAGGTGCTTCACAGGAGGTTATTTTAGTATGTAAGGATGACAAGGATAAATTAGCTCTAGGCTACACAACTTATCAATGCATCCAAAAGGCTTCTCTATAAGATAAGATCCATATCTCCAAATAAAGTATGTAACCCTAAGCTTGTTCCTCAAGTATAATGGTAGATAAGTAGATGCACAATAAATATTACTTATTATTCTCTTCCCTAAAAAAGGGCAAAATGATCCTGTATATATAAGTGGATTTGACCCTAATCCATTCTAAAATTTTTGGTTGATAGGGTTCAGTCAGTCGACCTAGTATTGTAATTCACAAGAAACTTACTAGATAATGAACTAAGTCAGCCATGATGGTTGACTTAGTTATTAATAAGCTATTGTAAATAACAATACAGGGTTGACCCTATCGACATAGTCATGCAAATTATGAAAAATGGGCTTAGGTTAGGAAAATGGCTAATGAAGGTGGAAAATGATTGGAGGAGTATATAAGAGAGAATAAAAACTTAGGGTAATGGTTTTTAGGAGACAAGTGTGTAGATAATAAGTGTAAAAAGGGACAATAATCATGTGAAACACCAATGGTCTAACCAACCCTTTCACAGTGCACCCCTTTGGGCATGCACTCAGAGAAATTGAGACTCAATGGGTTACTATAAGATAAAGAGCACCGTAATTGATAAAAGTTTAATAATATTATGTGTACACATATTACCCATTTAAATCTCATCACGTATCATGTGAGTGCAACATAGGATGGTTCTTCAAGAATAGAACATGATGACACATAATGCTAATGCTAAGTAAAATGTAGTAATGAGAAAATAAGATAAATGAAAGGACATAATTGAGAAACACATACCTTTACTTACATTAGTGTTGTAGATAAATAGCGAGATTGAGAGATATGTGAAGGTGTCCAATGTGAGGAACATTATGTGAACCTATAGAGATTAGTGCAAAAAAGAACAAAGAATCAATTTTTTTGGAATATAGACATATAATAGTGAAAAAGACTCTATAAAATTTCATGATTCTAGAACATTTTATGGTTTGGAGAAAAGATGTAGTAGAGATAAATATATGAGAGTTTTAGGAAAAATAGAAAATTAGGATTGTTAAAGTAAAGCTAGAATATTGACGGCAAATGAATGATAAAATGATGTCAAATGAATGAAAAATGATTGTAGAACATAATATACCACATTATAAAGCATGCAAAACATAAATGGAAAAAAGGAATGTAGAACATACCAAACCATAGTGGAAAACATGTAAAATGTAAATGGTAAAAATGAATGTAAAACATACTAAATCATGTTGGGAAGCATGTAAAACATAAGTGACAAATGAAATATCAATGTAATAAAAATATAACCAAAATATGTAAGAAAGTGACAAGTAACCCCATGTAAGATAAACATGTCAAATAAAACTTAAAGAAAAACATGTAAGAATGTCAAATTAAAATGTAAGATAAGTGAAGTGTACAAAAACTAAACAAAAACATGATTGGGGAAATGAAAATCAAAATCTCTAAGGGATGAAAAGTCAAACCTAGTGCTTGTTCTAAGATGAAATGTAAGAAAACAAAAACACATAATGACCTGAATATTATGACAAATAAATGGTGTACTAAATGGGGTAAGGGTGTTTTTGAGGAAGGCCTTATCCTATCCAAAGTCTTTCAATGCAACTCACAAACTATAAACCAAAAGGCATAACAATGTAGATGTGATTGACTAAAATAAATATCTAACAAGTGGAATATAAGGAAAATATGATGTAAAATAAGGAATGTGAGGCTCCACATGGGTGATGTGAACATCCTTAGCAAAGATGAGACACACTAGGTAAGTGAGAAAGGCTAAGAAATATTAACATCAAGGATTTATAACATTTTAAATAATTAACACAAATATTGGGATACTAAGTGAAGTACATAAATCAACCCATGAAGGCTATATGAATGAAAATTAAAATGGACCTACCTTTCCACAATGTGTTCCCCATTCCTTAGGACTCCTTACAGAGCTGTCAGTTTACTATGAAGATTGGGTACTAGCATGAGAAAGTAGGTGGTAATAGATAGTATATGATATAATGAGACCTCCTACCCTAGTATACTAGTATAATGAGACCTCCTACCCTATTATACTAGCCTACCTCACCCAAATGAACCTCAGTTCTATCATGAGGCTAACTTTGGAGTTTGATCATCGACTAAGATAGGAGATGTGACAAATATAGATCATGTATTTTGGTGTGATCTAACTTTTAAGACTATTTTTTTCCTTTTAATCATTGCCTTTTATTTGTATTTTATGATTTCACTTTTAAATTTTTTTTTAATCTCTTATCCTCCATATGGATTCAAAGAACAAAACATGAGTGAAATAGGTGACAAAAATAAGAGAGCTTACACTTGGACACTAGAGAAAAGGACCTAAATAACAAGGTGTCTAAAGACTCCTAGAATTTCATACAAGTGTTTAATATCAGAATTGACTGATGTGAGATTAAAATGAAATAAAATAATAGAAATAAGGGGATAATGAGAGATCCTGATCTAGGCATCAATTTAGGTGACAATTCGGGTGACAGTTCCACCCCAATTGATGACAGAACTTTCGGGAGCCATAACTTTTGCACCGTAGCTCCAATTGACTCACTATTTGAACCGTTGGAAAGCTAAGAATGAGGAGAATGCTGTGAAATGGCATGGATATCTGATTGATGAAGTTTGACCCCTAAAAACCCAATGGAAGTGCCTCAAATTTCAATTTTAGTAGTGCAGTCTAAAAATAGTAAGTTTCTAAAAATAGTAATTCCTCAAATTTTGTATTGTTTTAAATATTGGAAGTAGAACCACTTCATATTCATCGAGATTGGTGACCTTCCACATCCTCCCCATGCTTTAAAATTGTGTATAAAAGAAGAGGTAACTCGAAATGTGAAGACAGACATCTCTTCCTAGAGATAAACATATATTTGTATTGCGATCTTGAGTAATACTACATCTCTTCTCAGAGAATTCATTGTTACTGTGTTATTTCTATGTTATTGTGATATTTATCAACCAAAACTTTTGAGTTTTGGATCAGTGGTATCAGAGCAGTTTGTATTGAGAGTGTATGATCCTGAGGATGAGGTCAAGCTATAAGAAGCTTGGGTGGGAAACAATAGAGCTTCCAAATTTTCCACCTGTTCCCTCCAAACGACTTCAAATGGCCGATGACACTGAGACATCCAATCCTTTTAAGGAAATGGTGAATGAGGCCCTCTAATGGAAACAAGCACAGATGCTACAACAATTTGCCCAAATTATTCAAACACTTCTGATGGGAAATCCTGGCTCTGCGGCTCCACTTCCTGGCTCCTCATCCAGGGAACGTCATTTCAGTGCCCCAACACCCTTCAAGGTCCAGGTAAAATTTGATATTCCTACATTTGAAGGTAAAATCAATGCTGATGCATTATAAATTTGGTTGGATCAATTGAATTCCTACTTCTCTGTAAATAAGTTCACTGATGGAGAAAAGATTACTTTTGCTCTTTTGAAATCAACATTACTTGTGAAAAACTAGTGGGAAGTGTGAAAAAAGAGGTTCAGTACAGACGACATTGGCCTTGCAGTAGAACCTACCTGGGATGATTTTGTGGAAGCGGTGAAAGAAGAAAACTATCCCATCGGAGCATATGATGATCTCTACATATAGTGGAAACAACTTTGCCAAGGTAAGGACCAATCTATTCAAGATTACACAGACACTTTTCATTCTTTGTCTGCAAGGTTGGGCATTCAAGACATTGAGAAACATAAGACTCTCAAATATCATGGTGGAATACAATGGTACATATGGGGGGAAATGGAACTCTTCAATTTGGAAACCCTCGGTGAGGCATACAAATTTGTAGTGAAGATTGAATAGAAGCATGGCAGAAAGAATACGAAGAGTCAACCCTCAAAATGGAAAAGTGACAAGGAAGTTCAAACACGAGGGTCAAATTGGAAGGAAAAAGAGTTTTAGGATAAGAAATCCTAGAAAGGGAAGGCTGGAAAATGGTGTGATTACCACAAAACTAGAACTCACTCCAAAGAAGAATTTTGAGCCATCAAGTCATTACTTTCTGAGTCACAATACTTGACGTCCACTACTCTGCCTCATACACAACCCACAGTTGAAGAGGATGAAGAAGAAATTGTAGATGCTGAGCTTGACACCATTATCGCTTCATCATAGAACTATGAGGAAAGACCAGATGACAAGGAAAGATTGTTCCACTCCAAATTATGGGTAAAAGGTAAGCCTTTACATTTCATTCTTGATAGTGGGAGTCAAAAGAATTTAATCTCTGCTAAAGTTGTGAAAAGTATAAATCTATCCATGAAGCCTCATCTAAAGCCCTACAATATTGGATGGTTAAGCCCAAGGAGAGACCTCTATGTCACCCATCAATGTCTTCTTTCATATTCTATAAAACCATTCCAAGATGATGTCTTGTGTGATGTGGTCAATCTAGATGTTTGTGATGTACTCCTTGGTTAGCCATTCATGTATGAGTAGCATGACATCTATGAATCATGAACCTAAAGAATCACCCTCACTCTTGGAACACGGTGCTATAGGGTACCAGAGGTACCACCTCCCACACCTGTCTCCCTGATCAGTGCAAAGCAATGCAAGAGATTGGTGGAGAAAACAAAGCAATTTGTCTTCATGGTGGTCAAGCCACAGAAATCCAAGAAGGCCGATGTTGCAGTCCTAACTACACAATGAACACAACAACAGAAGTAGATATGATGCATCATAGGAGAATATGATGACTTATTCAAGTCACCCATAGGAGTTCCACTACATTTCCAAGTAAAACATTATATGGATTTGATCCCAGGATCACCTTTGCCTAATAGTCTTATGTATCATAGATCAGTTTTGGAGAATGATGAGATAAAAAGATAGATTCAAGAATTGATCCAAAAAGGTCACATCAGACCAAGCTCTTCACCTTGTGGTAGCCCAATTGTCTTGGCACCGAAGAAAGATGGAACATGGAGGCTTTGCATTGACTATCGAGCCCTGAATAAAATCTCTGTGAAGAATCACTATCCTCTCCCTAGGATTGATGACTTGCTGGACCAGCTTCGTGGTGCGAAGTTCTTCACCAAAATTGATCTCAAATCTAGTTATCACCAAATTCCCATCAATCACACTGATGTCTAGAAGACTGCATTCAAATCTAAGGAGGAGCTCTTTGAATGGTTGGTTATACCTTTTGGCTTAACTAATGCACCTACAACCTTCATGAGGATGATGGATGACATCTTATGACCCTTCACCAACTCGTTTGTGGTTTTCTACTTAGATGACATACTTATCTATAGCAGAACATGGGAAGAACATTTTCAACAAGTTCGTAAGGTGCTTCAAACTCTTCGAGAGCACAAGTTGTATGCAAATCTTGACAAATGCACATTCAAGATGACAAAAATTCAGTACCTTAGGTACATTATGAATGAGGAAGGGGTCCATGTTGATCTAGAAAAGATTTGGGTTATTCAAGAATGGCCCACACTAAGGACCCTCACAGAGCTTCATAGCTTTTTGGGTCTTGCAAATTTCTACCGTAGGTTTGTTCTTGGATTTTCACATGTTGCTTGGTCACTAACCTAAGTGACTAAAGGAGGAGTTAAAGCTATGTTTTAGTGGGGTGAAATACAGCAAAGGGCATTTGAGAATTTGAAGAATATAATCTACTCAGCTCCTATTCTTGCCTTGCCAAATTTTCATCAACCTTTTGAGTTGATGACAGATGCATCTGAATATGCCATGGGAGATGTCATCATGCAACATGGCCATCTTATTACATATCACAGTGAAACTTTCACTGATACAGTCAAGAAATATCCAACATATGATAAGGATCTCTATGCCATTGTGCAAGCCTACAAACAATGGAAACACTACATCTTGGGGAAAGAAATGGTCATCCACACTGACCACAGACCATTAGAATTCATCCAGATGCAAAACAAGCTCCAAAATGAGAGGCATCAAAAGTGGGACACATATCTTCAACAATTTCACCTAATAATCAAACACAAAAAGGGGAGCTCAAATATAACTGTAAATTGTTTGAGCCACCCACCAATTACTACACTCACAATAGTTTTGGACCTATGCGGACATGAGACTGCCACTTGGGGTGCCCTGTATGAAGCAAATCCTACCTTTGTTGATACATATCAAGCACTTCAAAAAGGTACACATGTTTTTGATTTTTATTTGCAAGATAATGTCCTTTGTCATATGGGACACATCTGTATTCTATTTGTAGAGCAACAAAAGATGATATGGGAAGCACACTTCAGTAGGACAGTTGGACACTTTGGTATTGAGAAAACATTGGTAGTTATTCAAAAACACTTCTACTAGCCCCATATGTGAAAGGATGTGGAAATATATCTCAAATCTTGCACCCCATGTGCAATAGCCAAGCCAAAAAATAAGAAGCAAGGATTGTACATGCTATTGCTAGAACCAACCAGGCCTTGGGAATTCGTCTCAATGGATTTTCTCTCAGGTTTGCCCACTTCAAAACATGGTAAGGATTGTATTTTTGTGGTAGTTGATCATTTTTCAAAAATGGCTATCATGATTGCCTATAAGAAAAATATATCTATTGAGGAAACTACTCAACTATATTTTAGTCATGTATGGTTCCATTTTGGTCTTCCCAAGTCCATTGTCTCAGATCGAGATAACAGGTTCTTGAGCATCTTCTGGTCCACTTTATGGAAGATGATGGATACTAAGTTGATGAAGTCCACAACCTTCCATCCACAAACTGATGGTCAAATAGAGGTGGTAAACCACTTGATTGTTCACATGATTTGGATGTATCACTCCAAAAATCCATGCACATGGGATGAGGGACTTCTTTTCATACAACATGGATACAATCGGGCACTGCACAGCTCGACCAAGCATAGTCCATTCCAAGTATGTTTTGGGTTCCAACCCATGGCACCAGTTGATATAGCGGTTCCATTTTCCACCATGGAATACACACCTCATGGAATATCTGAGGCAGCAAAAGCTACCAAGTTTATTGAACAAATGCAACACCTCCAGCAACAAGTTCATGACATCCTAGAGAAGATGAATCAAAAGTATAAGCAATGCCATGACAAACACAGAATTGCACACCATTTTATTGTGGGTGATAAGGTTTAGTTGCAGCTTCAGAAGGAATGAATTGCAGGCCCACATAGAAATATTTGGCCTCTGTGATATGGTCCCTACACCATCACCAGAAGAGTTGGAGAAAATGCTTTTGAGTTGAACCTACTAGCCTACCTTAGTCTGCACCCAATATTCAATGTGGAGCTCCTCAAACCATATCATCCACCTCTCTTAGACACTTCAGTTGTAGAAGAACAACTTGACATTGATGAACTTGATCCACAGAGTTTTTCTCCAGTGGAAGAGGATTAGATTGTGGATACCTGGATGAAGACAACAAGAGGATACTCTATTCCGCTTTATCGAGTAGTCAAAAGGGGCCAGCTTAGCCATCAAGGTGAGTGGCTCACAGAGAATCAAATAAAGAAAAAACTACCACACCTAATGGGGAGAGTTGAAACAATGGGGACCATTGCTTTTCAAGGAGGGAGGAATGATCCAGGCATCAATTTAGGTGACAATTCGGGTGACAGTTCCACCCCAATTGATGACAAAACTTTCGGGAGCCATAACTTTTGCACTGTAGCTCCAATTGACTCGCCGTTTGAACCGTTAGAAAGCTAAGAATGAGAAGAATGTCACGAAATGGAATGGAGATATTCTAAATGAATTTTGACCCCTGAAAACCCAATGGAAGTGCCTCAAATTTCAATTTTAGTAGTGCAGTCTAAAAATAGTAATTCCTTAAATTTTGTATTGTTTTAAATATTGGAAGTTGAACCACTTCATCTCCCTCAAGATTGGTGACCTTAGACATCCTCCCCATGCTTTCAAATTGTGTATAAAAGAAGAGGTAACCTAAAATGTGAAGATAGACATCTCTTCCTAGAGATAAGCATATATTTGTATTGCGATCTTGAGTAATACTACATCTCTTCTCAGAGAATTCATTGTTACTATGTTATTTCTATGTTATTGTGATATTTATCAACCAAAACTTTTGATTTTTGGATCAGATCCATCTAGGTAATAAGTGATACAATGATGAATATTCTCATAGTTAATCACAAGGAGTGAAAATAGTGCTATGAAATGGATGGGGCAATGCGTATGATGGTCATGTCACTAAAGAAGCCATACTATCCTATAATGGATCGAGTATAAGCACCAATGAAAGTAGTTGTCATCCCAAAAAGTGGTTTAATGATGCTTTAATGTGGTAATTTATGATGAAGGCCAAGTCTTATCCATGGTCTTACACTATAACTCACAAAACAAACATAAATTTAGTGAATGCTAAATAATGGTGGAAAATAATAATAAAGCTACTAAGGAAAAGAATGATATAAAAAGACAAAAATAAAAGAGATATATAAGGACCAAAATGAAAACAATTCCAAATATAATGTGTAATAAAACCAAAGAATGTAAAGGAAAATAATGATGCTAGTAAAGTGTGACTAAAAGAGGTAAAGTGCATAGAAGAAAATAAACACGAGACAAAAATTAACAAGTAATATATATATGATAATATCTGTATCAAAGATGAGCATGTGAAATACAAGTATATAAGTCTTAGGAGGTTTCTTGAAGTTGAATTTGTTTGTTATTATGCATTTTAGAATAAGAGTGGGCATTGTAAGATGCCCCAATGGGTATTTGGATGTAGGGGTGGGCATTGAAAGATGCCCCAAGGTCTAAATGGATTTGTGGATGGGAATCACAATATGCCCCAACATGTGAGGTGGAGTGAGGTAATGTTGAACCATTAGAATGATTTGTATTGGGTTGGTGGGTACATTTGTAGACAGGTAAATATGTTGGTTTGTTAGATTTTAGGGATGTTGAATATGACATATGATGGGTATGAGTGGTATGAGGAGGAAAAAGAGGACCATGTATGATATAATTTGGAGTAGGAATTTAAACTAGGTAGTCTTTTGGTTTGTGACCTAAGAGGTTGAGGTTCAATGGATTCAATAATAGGTTTAAATTTATTCATGTTAGATATCCTTTCCTTATTAGTGTATGAAGAAGGATCAGTTGTGGTTTGAATAAAATTAATAGATGAGGTGTACATATGAGATAATTTTTTTTTTTGCATTAGGTAGTTGATGTTGATGGGATAGTGGTTCTTGAGATTGAATTTGAGAAGTTTGAAGATAGCATGGATAACATTGTTTTATGAGAGTATTAAGATTGAAAAGTGGACCGATCAAGGAAGAAAGAAGAAATCAGTGAATATTATGATAAGACTCATGAGAATGACCTATTGTAGCATGCCACCAATAAAACTTATTAGGATTGTACCATTTTGGAGGAGGTTTTAAATGATCAAATATCATGGGTTTAAAGGGTGGAAATTTCTTCTTAAGTTGTTCTAAACTTAAGGGAGGGTGGGTTGGGTTAAAATTGGTTGAGTTGGATGAATCAATGTTATGAGAAAATGATTTGAAAGGTTCTTTAGTAGTTTTTTGAGGTGTTTCAAATTTAGTAAGAAGAAAGTTTTGCCTTTTTGCTTGGTCTAAGGCTTTTTCTATAGTTTTAGGTGAAAATATTCAAAATTTATATTGAAGGGGAACTTTAAGAGTAGTAATAAATAGTTTTAAAAGAGTATCATCATTCATGTTATTGTAAACTTTGTGAACTATATATTTCCATCATTTAATGAGAGTGTGAGTAGATTCATTAGGAAGTTTCTTGGCATTGATGAAATGGATAAGGTAATTTTCAAGAAGGTCATCATGTTTATATTACTTCACTATATCATTGAATAAATCCTCTAGTTGTGAGATGGAATGTATATGAAGTTGGTTGTACCATTCAAGTACATCATCAACAAAATTTTTGTCTAAGATCTTGGTAGTACCAAAGGTGTTAGTTTGGACCCATTCCTTATAGAGATTACTCCTTAATCCCATTATATGTGATAGTTGGAGAAATGTTTCCAATATATATGGATTTAATGAATGGGACTAAAGGTTTATTTTGAATATCTTGAAGCATTTTTTATTCATTAGAGGTTGAGGGATGATATTTCCATTGGCATCTCTAAGGGGAGGAGGGAATTTTTTTATTTGGTTGAGACATAATGACTTGAGGTGGTTGAATAGTCATGTGTAATAAATGTTGTTACATTTGCATCCTTTAAGAATGATTAGTTTTTGCATGATGTTCATTTGTTGAACTATTTGAGAAATAATTTGAGTTGTGTCAATTTGTGCATTAGAATTTTAAGGTGGGGTATTAGTATTTTTAGGAGGAATATTAGTAGTGTTGGTAGGAGGATAATTATTTGTAGATGGAGGATTCTGATAGTTGGTTTCAACCATGTTATTTTGGGAAGTAATAACGCTTGGTGCTTTGGTTATGGGTGTAATAAGAGGATTATGAATAGTGGTTATAGGAGGTGGAACATAATCTAAGGTTCCTATTGACCAATTTGACCATAAGTCAAAATGGGTTAACCCTCTATAGCTAAAAACTTATATCATGGTATATTATAAAGTCATAGGGTGTTGCATAGTCCATTTGATGTCATTTCATATGTTTTAGCCTTGGTCATGGTCTATTTTAGTAATTATGTCTTAAGTCATTTAAGGGTCATTTTAGAGTCATATATGAAAGTGACAGGTTTCCATGGTGTTCAAGCATTTACAAACATGAAGGAGGTTTGCAAAGAGTCTTAGTGGTTCATTAAAGCCTTGTTAGGCCAAACAATTATTTATTGCATTTCCATGCAGAGTCAGCTGAGTGATTAAGATCCATTCAAATTACAAGGATGGATTGTAATAACATATTTCCCATGTATCCATAGTTGTCCACCATGAATGGGCACCTACAAGTGCTATGGAAAATATCATCAGATTAAAAAAAAACAATTACTTGGTTTTAATGAATTCATGGTTGAAAGAGGTCAATCAGAGAAGATGAGGATGCCCAAGATGAACCATAAGTCTAGAGTAGGGGATGTCAAATTAAATCAATAGGAACTATCTATTTGCATTTAAATAAATATAACCATGGAGTTCATAATCCTTCCAGAGACCATGTGTTGAAGCCTCACTCAATAAAGATCAATGGTATATGAGTGATAGAGAATTAAATAAGTCAAATACCTTAAATCAAGATTGATGGTACACATTTATATATAAAAAATCTGATCAATGATCCATGTTGAAGATTGGGGTTAATGAGTCAAGATCAAGGATTGATAGTGTGTGTTTAATCATGAAATAAAAGATCAATGGTGAGTATTAAGTCAATAAGTTAGAGGATTTTGAGAATGAATGTGATGGTGCCATGTCTCATTATCATGGTGAATTGATAGCCCATGTTTGATCACATAGATCAAATATCAATGGTGTGTATTTGATCACACAAATAAAAGATAAATTATGTGCATTTGATCACATAAATCAAAGATTTATGATGCACATTCAATCGTGTAGATGTAGATCAATGGTAGCTATGAGGTCAATAAGTCAATGAGCCTAGATTACATGGATGGCCATCATGTGGCATAAGTATGCTTGATCATATGAATACTGACATCAAGGTCCAAAAAAGGTACACAAGGCTACCAAGTGTCATAATATCTAATGTAGATCAAAGATCAATGACTGATGTTGAAAGTCAAGGCTAGGAGACTCCTGAGGAGATCAATAACACAAATTTGATCAGGTTTCAGGGGGCAACAGATGAAGACACATGTCCAAAGTGACAACAAACATATTTTAAAATGAAATGAGAAATGTGGCAAACAAATTCCACATAGGTAGACATGTAAGATCAAAAGATTTTATGGCAAATAAAATACCTAATAATCATATGCTACCATTAAAACTTAGTCAAGAGCATCTAGTAAAGCTTGTAGTCCCAAAAAATCACATACAATATATGGGTATGGAAAGACCCTTTCTACACCATCCATCACAGGTAGTCTTGGATAGAGATTAAGATAAAAAGTGATTACCAGGGTTTATTGGATGAAAAATGTGAAGAATGAGGTCTAGGAGACCAATTAATGACTGTAGATGGTGAATAAAAGTTTCTATAAGATATATAGTAGTTAAGAGAACATGTTATGACTATCATAGCATGTGTCAACTCTCTTTGGTCTAGTTTCAAAATATCAAGAGATGATCGATTATGAAGGCAATTTAACAAAGGATAGATGAAGAATATCTATGACATTTTGGAGAGTTTTTCATAGTTTATATAGACACTTGTTAAAGGAAACATTCATGGTATATTTCACACTTAATTTTCTTTCAATGTAACTAGTTTTTATGCCTTGACATATGGCATTATGACCCTTGAACTTATTTACTTCATTCTCTTCTCTTCTTTCTCCAATTATATAAGTAGTAACCATTTTGGATCTAGTATTATAATACGACACCATGTATGGAAATTACATACTAGAATGACATTTTATTTTGTATTTGAACATTAATACAAGTCTAGTTTTGAGTTCATGAATAATTGTCTAAGTGTACAAAGTGATGTATGGTAGATAATTATCTATCCTTTCTTCCCTTATCCTCTCATGTTTATGTAAGATTTCCTATTTTAATAGGTCATATATAGTGTATTCAAGTGTATTATTATTATTAAAGTGTGAATATACCCTCTGGTTTATTTACCTTGTGTTTTTATCATATAAATCACCTCTATATTGAAATACTCATGTTAGAATCCTTTAGGACTTTGAAGATAGTTTATATGCCTTATTTCATTCTAATAGAAGTATGATGGTCATGTGGAAATCATATTAGTTTATCACCACCTTAGATTAGGTTCATTTCATGTAACTTATTACTCTTTTCATCACAAGCAAACATTAGTTAGGTGATAAGCATTTCGAGATACATTCAAGGAGCTCACCCTTAAATCTAGAGGATCACTTTCACTATAGGTACACCCACATACCTTAAATTTTTCCCATGTTTCCCAAATATAGAATAGGATTGAACACCCTCTTCTAAGGTTCAAGATATGGTGACAATAGTTTTGACATGTCTAGTGGGACCCATTATCTTCAAGATAACTTGTCAAGGTGAATATTTGTCTTGACAACATTAGCTATAAATTGGTGTGCTACTCAGCATTTGGTGACTCCATCAAGGTAATAATTTGTTCAAGCCCATTGTTTTGTGATAAAATTTCTCTCATACTTCATGGTTCTTACTAGGTCATCATATAATAGAGTGTTCAATCCCATTAATCTACCTATTCAGCCTAAACTTCCTCTTTAAGTTTAATATCCTCATCCTAATCTGCCTTTTGAGAAGTGAAAATATTTTGCTAGCCAAGGAAGTGAAGAGAGTGAAGAGGTTGAAGATATTGAATATCTTGAATAAAAAATGGCTAGAAAACATGCCTTTCCTACCTTCAATACTGAAAATATAATTCATCTCCAAGCATATGATGCTATTACCCCTAATGCCATAAAGAGTGTGCTTACAATCAATGGTGAGAGTCATGTTATAGATAGTGAACACATTAGGTATATCTCAAAATTTTGTGTTTTCCATAATTTCACTAAAGAGTATTTCCATTAGACTCCTTTCCATGTCCCTTAGAGGGAAATATCTTGATTGGTATAAGACTTTGACTAGTATATGTATCACATCATGGGAAGATTTAGGGGTGTTGTTGACTTCTAGATTTGAATATGAAAGTGACCATACCTCTCTCATACATTATCTTAATGTGATAAAAATAGGCCCTAAGAAATAAATGCATGAATTCAATGGTAGATTTTAAAATACTTGGTAAATATTTCCTCCTCTCATGAGGCCACCTACTAGTTTTGTGTTCCCTAACTACTTGAGATCCATTGGTACTAAAATTCCCATCATGATTAAATACATTAGTGGTTCCACTCTTCTTAAATCATATGAAGTTGCCATCAAATATGAAAATTGTGTCATTCAAGATGGAAGGTTACCTCCTAAGGTTTTTATAGATTCATTATCTCATACTTCTACCAATACTCCAAATGTGGCCCAAGTTCCCAATGATAAAACCAATCCTAAAGATAATCCTAATAAGTAGAATATGATGTTGATTGGTAGTCAAGATATAAGTTCTTTGAGTTAAGATGCTAAGATCTAGCAGCTCAAAATAGGTAAGGAAATATGAATCAAGGTTCCTATAAAAATTCATATCCTTATCAACAAAAATTTAGCGAAAAATATGGAAGAAGAAGAGATAAATGAAAACCTAACTACAATAGGCTTGCTAATGTGCACAATCCCAATTCTATTATCAATACAAGGGATATGGTACTAATGCATAATAACTTGGTGCAAGGAGAATATTAAAAACAATTAAAATCTATTGATGAAAATGAGAATGGAGATCAAGCTCTTATTTCTCAAAGAGGATTCACTAGTCTTATATCAATTGAATATGAATTCATGATGCAGACAAATTAAGGTGAACACCTTCAAGGAGAGGTCTTCTCCAACTTCCTAGTTACATACACTTTTATGATCAATCAAGGAAATTATATTGTATAAAACACTAGAGCCAATATAAATACTTTAGGAGTTGATAATAACATGATTAAAAGCTCATATAATCTCCCACTAAGGCAACCAATCATGGTTGTAGGCAAGGTAGTTCTAAACACACCTACAACTCCATCAGGTCAAAATGTAGTAAGGTCTACTCAAGGTGCTTCTATTAATCAAGTTTAAATAACCTCATTTACTCTAAGGAATCAATAAAATGTGAGTAATAATACCTTAAACTTAGTGGATTCTTTTAGAATTTCCAAAGCATCAATATCTTTGTGGGATGCCCTCTACATACCTAGACAAAAAGAGTTATTACACAAGCAACTATCTACCATTCCCACTAGTCCCTCACCTAAAAGTCAAAGTCATTATCATGTTTTACTTGAAATTACCCACAAAACCATTATTTAACCATCTAATAGAGTTTATAAACCTACACCATTCTATCTCACTCTCATTATGGGTGATAAACTGGTACACAATTGCATAGTTGATATTGAAGCTTCTAATTTAGTCATGCCCAAAGTTGTAGCTGATAATTTAGGCCTAAAATATGAGCCTAATAACAAAGGATTTATAAAATTATATGGTACAACTTATGAGATAATAATATTGTTTAAAAACATGAAGGCTTTCTTACATGGTTGTCCTAGTTTTCCTATCCTTCAAGACACCATTGTTGTTGACCTCCCAACTCATTTTGCAATCTACCTTTCAAGAGAATATACAATTAAAATAGGTGGATACATTTTAATTTATTGGTTAATCTTGGTATTTAGGATAAGTTATGGGACTAGGGTGACCATTATAACACAACCTCTTATAAGGTTTCATATTGAGCCCTACATTGAAGCAAGTTCTAATTTGAATTGTGTTATCTATGAGGAAAAGGATTATATTACTTCCTCCAAGCTTGAAGGTATTTTTGATTTATTTCATGATGAATTTGGTACTAAAAATTATGAGCATGATCCTTATGATTTCATGGAGTAAAATGATTTATGAGTGTATTGTATACATGAAGATGGATTATTGACACATCTACCTATCAAGGAAGGAGGTGAGGATGATGAGTTGTGGAAAATGTTTTTTGATGTTTCAAGAAGTAAAATTGGTACATGATCTAGTGTTAGGCTAGTATCCCCATCAAAATAGAAATACTATGATTTATATAGGTTCCATTTTAGTTTCACTTGCAATGTGGTTGAGTATGAAGGTTTGATTCATGGCCTTCAATGGGAAAAGAAAAAGGGAATCAAGAACTTACAAGTATATGGATATAGTGAATTAGTTGTGAATAAAGTTAGGAATGTGGTTGCTTCTAGTAACCCTTTACTTAATAAATATAAACATAGGGTATAGTACTTTCCTGAAGACTTCAAAACATTTAACATTCAATCGGTTCCAAGGGAGCAGAATAATCATGCTAATAGACTAGCTACTATAAGAGCTTAGTTTGATACACCAACCACCATAAAATAGGAAGGAAAGAAATATCACATTAAGATCATTGTTAGACCTTCAATAATGATAATTAGGTATCTTTTTAAGTGTCTGATAGTGATAAACACATTACATACTTCTTGAAAAATGAGGTTGAGTTTTCCTCAAGAAATCAAAAGAAACTCCAAGAATAATTTGATGATCAGATTGTGAAACTAAGAAAAACAAGATACCTAAGGGTTTGGTGACATTAAAAATTATATTCACTTAATATGATAAAAATAATAAGTAAAAGATGAGTATGTATACAAAATAGGATAACTATGAAATAGTCTTGATTTTCAAAGACAAACTTCTCAAACTAGGCAAGGTATGTTCTACATTAGAGAAACAAACATTCATTGATTTGTGTGGAGAGTTTCATGATATATTTGATTGGGAACATAAGGACCTAAAAGGATTTTATCCTGTCCTAGCACAACATAAAATTAAATTATAACATGGTGTTAAATTTATAGGGCAAAAATAAATGCCCATCAACCCCAAGGTTTAACAACTCATGGGGATGGAGTTTACCAAACTCCTTGAATCTAAAATTATCTTTCCTATCAAAAATTCAACATGGGTGGATAACCTTGTACCTATTAGAAAGAAGAATGGGGAGATAAGAATTTGTGTGGAATTTAGATATATTAATAGAGTGTCACTCAAGGATCAATATCCTTTACCCTTAATGGAGTAAATTTTGTAGATGGTTTTAAGTTCTCAATGTTTTTCTTTTCTAGATAGATATTCAAGTTATAATAAAATTCTAGTGAATGAGGATGATCATTTTAAGACAACATTCACCATAAAATGGGGAAATTTTACTTATTGGAAGATGCCCTTTGGTTTTTCAAATGCTGGTACCATATTTGAAAGAGTAATGGGCATGGCTTTCAAAGGTTTGATTAATGAGATGTTGTTGGTTTATCTAGATGATATAATAATGTTTTCTAAATATGATAGTGAACATATACAACACTTGAGGAATTTTTTTGAAAGATGTAAGGAGTATAGAGTATCTCTTAATCTAAAGAAATGCATCTTTGTTATCCATAAAGGCAAGCTCTTAGGACATATTATTTCCAAGGATGGTTTGACTATTGATCCTGAAAAGATAGAGGCTATTCTAGGCCTATAATTTCCCTTGCATAAGAAAAGTATAAAAAATTTCTTAGGTAAGATAATTTTTTTTTAAGGAGAATCATACCTGGTTTTGCATCTTTGGTGAAACCTATCATAGCCATGCTTAAGAAAAACCAAGCCTTTTCTTTGACTAAGGAAGGTAAGATCAATTTTGAATCCATTAAGAAGGCAATTATGCAAGTTCCTACTCTTTTGAACCCTAATTTTGATAAAGACTTCATGTTTTATTCATTTTCTAACCTTGATACTATCTCAACCATGATAATGTAAAATAATGATGAAGGTGTGGAGCAACTAATTACATTATTTATTCAAGGTTTGGAAGATTTTGAATTCAAGTACACCTTTGTGGAGAATCAAGTCCTTACTATTTTAAGAGGACTAAAGAAGTTTAGGTATATGGTTTCAAACAACAAGATTCATGTTATAGTTTCCCATCTTAGCACCAAAGAGTTTCTCTTGAGTAAAGACCTTAGTGAAAAGAGGGTAGGGTGGATTAATAAGGTAATGGAATATGATGTTGATATTAAAGTGAAAAAGTTGATAAGGGGTAAAGGACTTTGTGAAAATCTAGCTTCAGATCTCCATGAGTTAGTAGAAGAGGCTCTAGTTAATCAAGATTGCTTTTTACCAGATAGTTCCTTACCTCTAAAAAGTGTTAAGTTGTGGAGCTAAAAGCTTCACTAATGTAAACATTGGAGGAGGGTGCTGAGTGTCACAGTCACTGGTGTTGGTCAGGCCAACTGATGTCAGTTAGGTGGAGACAAGAAGCTGTCGATGATGGTCAAAGATCAGCCAACGCCGATCACCCCCAGGTAGACAGGGACCGACATCGGTCACCTGTGCAGTTTTGAACTGCGAGTTCCATGGATATTTCATTAATGAACTAGTTTTTTGCATGAAGAAGGCTAATTTTAGTCTTGAGTTGCGGATCTAATTATTGTAATTAGATGTCTAATTATTGTTTGCATGAGATCTATATAATAAACTCATGGGCTGTATTGTAATTTATGTTAGAGAGTAAGAGAGAAAATATTATCTCCTTTAGAGTGAAGAGAGCAAGGTGTGTTCCTCCTAGTGCCACAGTGCCAAGTGTGGGTGCTGGTTTGGAGAATCAGAAGGATTCTTCATGTATGTAAGATCTTGGTCAGTAGGTGTGCAAGGCCACGTTTGGAGATCTACATGTGTAAGTAAGATCATTGATTTGTAGGTGTATGTGTGTGCGAGGTCTAGGTTTGCAGGTGTGTAGAACCAGGTTAATCTACAGGTGGCAACAGGATCAAGGTGACAGCAACACAACAGGGAGCAAGATTAGGGGGATCTACTTGGAGTACGGTGTGTACTCAGTTGGAGAGCAAAGAGGAAGGCAAGGTAGTTCCTTCCAAAGTAAGATCATTTGAGTTGTAAGTTGTTACAAGTTCATGGGAGATCTACTTAGAGTGCGTTGTGTACTTAGTTTGAGTATGTGTGTATACTCGATATACTGGAAGTATTGTTACTGACTGGTTGACTAGCAGTGTTGTTATTAGCTGGTGGAGGTGAACACCAACTCTATGTTTGAGTTGTGTGTTGGGACCGTAATTGAGAGAGTGAGCTCTTTAAGGTGAATTACTGAACACTTGGCATGGGAATCCTATAAGGTGGGAAGAGTGTGGCGTCTCTTCATTTGTAATTCTTTTTTGGAAGAGTATTAATATAATTGGGTATTGTCTCTCATATTATGTGTTGTTTCTGAATTCTAGTTACTTGTTACTTCTGGTTTAATTCTGCATATTAAGTTGCTTGTACATGGTAATCAATGGTGCTTCTAGGTACTAACAGTTGGTATCAGAGCTAAGGTTGCAAGGAGCAAGTTTTGTGTTTGATTATAGGTCACTCTCAGGGGTTTTTGATTGAGTGGGAGTATAGCAATGGCAGAAGAAAGTACACTAAGAATGGAGGAATTCAAAGGCACGAATGGTCAATTACGGTGTTATGGAAAGAAAGAGCAGGAAAAGAAAGATTATTGGTTGGTAGTAGATCAACATGAAGGAACTAATGAAGCAGATGTTGCAGGTGTTGTTGCACAAGATGCTCTGGGATGTTTCTCGGATAAAGTAGAATCTTGTTTTATAGATTCTGTTGCCTCTTTCCATGCAGTCTGAAATAGAGTATTTTTCCATGTTAAGGTCTTTGGAGACTTTGGAAAGATTTATTTAGGGGTTGGTGTGCCTTGTCAAAGTATTGGCAAAGGGGAAGTGAAGCTGAAATTACAGGCGGCCAACACATGGGTGTTGAAGGATGTCATGCAGGTCCCAGTTCTGAAGATGCAACTAATTGCTTCAGGAAAGTTGGGTGATGAGAGATGCACAAGAACTCTCACAATGGATGCACTTGAATTAGCATGTGGTAAGAAAGTAGGTACTCTTTATCTACTTGCTTGTATTACTGATTCTTCTTTTGTTGCGAAGATGTGGCTTTGTAGGCTTGGTCACATGAGCAAGAAGGAGATGCATGTTCTTAAGCGAAAGACAAATGTGTTTGAGAGACTTAAGAACTGGAAATCCTTGGTGTTTCTGGAGAAGGTGATTGATAGAGATTAGTGGAGAAGGCTAGACATCTCTGAGCAAGGCAGTTTGGATAGGGTTTTGATCTATGGAGAGCTTGCGGGTAAAAAGTCATCACTCACAGGCAAACACAGTTACCATCATTGGTTAGAGGGAACCGGCATCGAACAGACATGTGCTAATGTTGGTCATGTGCAAACCAGAGCTGGTGGTGTTAGGTAGGGTGGTTATTGGCATCGATCAAGGAACCGACATCGGTGACTAGGTAAGATCGACATCAGTCAAAAAACTAGCATCGGTAGAAATGATAGTCACATGGGAACTAACATCGATCAGATGCAGATTGTGTGGTGACTGAGGTCAGTCACGGTAATGGATTTTGGGCAGACAACAAGCTATCAAGGAGTCTCAAATGCCCATATGGAGGATTGAAAGGGTAAGTAAGCCTCAAATTCATTGTTCCTCTTCTTTATACTCATTGCTCACTATAGAGCAGGAAGGATCTAGGAAACAGTGAGAGCATGGCATGAATAGGATGCAGAACCAAATGGGAGGTTTAGTAGGGTTGCCAGCCAGAAGAAAGCATTGAAAGATGAATGGATACCTTAGTTAAAGAATAGAGAAAATGGACATGTGAGACAGAAGGCCAAGTCATATGGTCTTGAGCAAGCTGCAGGACAGTGGTATAGGGCTGACAGGTGGTACCAGGTGGATGACAAAGCAGGGCTTTTGTCAATGCTAGTATAACCATTGTGTTTGTCTTACTAGGTGGATGATTGTCACAAAATTATCCTATTACTGTATGTGGATGGTATGCTTGGTATAGGTTTAGACATACAAGGTTTTGCTGAGCTAAGGGTAAGGTTAGTTCAGTGGCATGTCATGAGGAATTTGGAGTAGTGAAATTCTTTGTCATGAGAGACATGGAAGATCACAAGTTGATTTTGGCTCCAGTGGGAGCTGATGTGAATTAGGTGTTAGTGAGGTTCAATACATAGGATGTAGAATCGAAGCACACCAAGGGCTGGACAGTTCAGTGTCTGAAATCACATGAGGTTTGGTATATACCTAAGTTTTCCCTAGAAGTGGGAGCTATCAGAGAGTTAGGAGCCAATTCAGGGAAGTGGGTTCTTAGGTATTTGAGAGGGACCAACAGCAGATATACATGCTATGTAGGGTCAAGACTTCACTACATGGGTTTGTAGGTTCGGATGTGGTAGGTTACTTGGATGACAAGAGGTGCACCACAAGTTGTGTGGTGGGTGGTCTTTAGGATTGATCTTGAAGAGGGATACAAGCCAGGAAACAAATTAGACAGTGTACATGTATAGGTACAGTGTAGCTATTTATCTCCAAGTGGGAGATTGTTAGGTTGTGGAGCTAAAAGCTTCACTAATGCAGACATTAGAGGAGGGTGTTGAGTGTCACAATCACTAGTGTCAATCAGGCGAACCGACATCAGTCAGGTGGAGACAGGAAGCTACATATGATGGTCAAAGATCAATTGATGCCAGTCACCCCTAGGCAGACAGGGACCGACATCGATTGCCAGTGCAATTCTGAACTGCGAGTTCCATGGACAGTTTGTTAATGAACCAGTTGTTTACATGAAGAAGGCTAATTTTAGTCTTGAGCTATGGATCTAATTATTGTAATTAGATGTCTAATTATTATTTACATGAGATCTATATAATAGACTCATGGGCTGTATTGTAATTTGTGCTAGAGAGTAAGAGAGAAAATATTAGCTCCTTCAGAGTGAAGAGAGCAAGGTGTGTTCTTCCTAGTGCCACAGTGCAAAGTGTGGGTGCTAGTTTGGAGAATAAGAAGGATTCTTCATGTATGTAGGATCTTGGTCAGCAGGTGTGCATGGCCACATTTGGAGATCTATATGTGTAAGTAAGATCATTGATTTATATAGGTGTATGTGTGTGTGAGGTCTAGGTTTGTAGGTGTGCAAAACCAGGTTGATCTGCAGGTGGCAGCAAGATCAAGGTGATAGCAACACAACAGGGAGCAAGATCAGGGGGATCTACTTAGAGTACGGTGTGTACTCAGTTGGAGAGAAAAGAGGAAGGCAAGGTAGTTCCTTCCAAAGTAAGATCATTTGAGTTGCAGGTTGTTGCAAGTTTATGGGAGATCTACTTGGAGTGTGTTGTGTACTCAGTTTGAGTATGTGTGTATACTCGGTGTACTGGAAGTATTGTTATTGACTAGTTGACTGGCGGTGTTGTTACTGGCTGGTGGAGGTGAACACCAACTCTGTGTTTGAGTTGTGTGTTGGGACCGTAATTGAGAGAGTGAGCTCTTGAAGGTGAATTACTGAACACTTGGTTTGGGAAGCCTGTAAAGTGGGAAGAGTGTGGCCTCTCTTCATTTGCAATTCTTTTCTGGAAGAGTATTAATATAATTGGATATTGTCTCTCATATTCTGTGTTGTTTCTGAATTCTAGTTACTTGTGCATTCTGGTTAATTTCTGCATATTAAGTTGCTTGTACATGGTAATCAATGGTGCTTTTGTGGGTTCCTAACAAAAAGTTGGACACAAGACATTATCATATTTTTCTAAAGTGGTGAGTATCTTAATGGTATGAATATATCACATAGTAGATATTTTTGATTTCAAGTTATTCTCTTTTGTCTTGTGGAAGGTGTAATTTTTAGGAAAGACACTAATGGTATGCTATTAAGATGCATTGATAATGATCAGTTTAGAGTGTTTCTTGAGAATTTCCATGATGGGACAATATGAGGTCATTTTATCCAAATACCATATCTTCCAAGATCATGAGGGAAGGATATTATTGGCCTAGTATCTTCAAGAAATATTATGCTTGGGTAGGAAGGTGTGTATAATGTGATTTCTTTGTAAGAACATAGAATCTTATAATCCTTCCCTTGAAGCCTATCTAAGTAGATCAACCTTTCATACAATGGGGTCTTGACTTCATTGGCATGATACCCCCCATCAAGTGTTGGTCACAAATGAATACTCACAACAATTGATTACTTCACAAGGTGGGTTAAACTGGTGGCATTGAAAGAAGCTAATGAGAATGCTATCTTGGAGATCTATGAGAGTATCATAACAATGTTTGGTATCCCTTATACCATTATTTAAGAAAATTCACTTACTTTTATGGGTGTTAAGATAGTTGATTGGGAAAATACTAATGGCATATACTGGAGTACCTCATCCATTTATTACCCTCAAGGTAATGGGTTGGGTGAGTCTACTAATAAGAATTTGATCAGAATCATCAAGAAGACTTTGGAAGATAATCAAAGGGCTTGGCACACCAAATTGAATATAATCATATGGGCTAATAGTTTAACACCCAAGAGGTAAATAGGGAATTCTCCTTTTGTTATTATCTATGAAAGGGGAAATAGACTCTCCATATCATAAGATTTGTCTGCCTTAGAGTTGGCACATCAATTAGAGTTACTTGATAACATTCCAATGGAGGTGAGGTTAGTATAATTAATGGAGTTTCAAAACACTAGAGATAAATCTCATCAAACTATAGAACATCACCAAATACAAATGAATAGATATTTTGATAAGAAGGCAACTCCTAGATTATTTCAAGAAGGTGACATAGTGTTGAAATGGATGAAGTAGAGCAAAACCAAGGAGACATACAAAATTTGACACTTTATGGAGTGAACCATATGTCATCATCAAGTGCAAACTCTTTCCAATTAGAAAGGATGAATGGAGAGGAGATGCCTATCCCTATGAATGAGATACATTTGAAACCTTAATATTGAGTAATTGAAGGTTATTATTGTAAATACTAGGTTAGGTGTATGTGTTCTCCTTTAGTTTTGGTTTGTTCCATAAGTGTTCTAGTTAAACACAGGTGAATTTATTTTGAGTGTGTCTTATTTATGTTCCTTTATTTATGTTTTATGGGTTGTAAAAGGTAATTTATGTGTCAATACGGTGTATAGGTGACTCCATGTCCTAATGGATAGGATTAGGCAATTGGTCATGGCATAGAAAGCATACCACCCCTAGGAAATCACCAAGAATGTTGACCATTTTGATCACAAGTCAAAATGGGTCAACCCCCTAGAGTTATAAACTTATATAGGGGTCTATTATAATGTCATAGGGTGTTGCATAGTCCATTTGATGTAATTTCATATGTTTTAGCCTTGTTCATGGTCTACTTAAGTCCTTATGTCATTTTAAGTCATTTAGGGGTCATTTTAGAGTTATATATGAAAGTGATAGGTTTCCATGGTGGTCAAGAATTCAGAGACATGAAGGAGGTTTACACAAAGTCTTAGTGGTTCATCAAAGCCTTGGTAGGACAAATAATCATTTCCTATATTTTCATGCACAATTAGTTGAGTGATCAAGATCCCTTAAAATTATAAGGACAAACTATAACAACCTATTTCCCATATATGCATAGTCATTTACCATGAATGGGAATCTACAAGTTCTATGTAGAAGATCTCCATGTTGAAAAAGAGAAATTTCCTAGTTTAAATAAATTTATAGTTGAAAGAGATCATTTGAAGAATATGAGAATGTCTAAGATGAAACATAAGTATAAAATAGGGGACATAAAATTAAAGCCACTTGAACTAGCTAAATGGATTCAAATAAATATAACTGTGAAGTTCGTAAGCCTTCTAACTACTAAATGTTGAAGCCTCATTCAACCAAGATCAAAGATAGAGGGCACATGAGTGATAGAAAAGTAAATAATTCAAAGACATCAAATCAAGATTGATGGTGCATATTTTTAAATAAAAAATCTAATCAATGATCTATGTTGAAGACTAGGGTTAATGAGTCAAGATCAAGGATCGACGGTGCACATTTAATTGTGTAATCAAAGATTGATGACAAGCATGAAGTCAATAAGTTAGAGTATCTCGACAATAAAATAAATGGTGCCAAGTGTCATGATTATGGTGAATAAATATCACATCAATTTCACATAGTTAATCACATAGATGAAATATCAATGGTGCATATTTGATCACATAGATCAAATATCAATGGTGCACATTTGATCACATAGATCAAAGATCGACAGTGTGCATTCAATCATATAAATGGGGATCAATGGTACACATGATGTCAATAATTCAATGAGCCCAAATTACATGTAGGGACACCATGTGGTGTAAGCATGCTTGATCATATGGAGACTAGTATCAAGGTCCAAAAAGGGCATGCAAGGCCACCAATTGCCATAATCTCTATTATAGATCAAATATCAATGACTAACATTGAAAGTCAAGGCTGAGAGACTACTAAAGATATAAATAGAGCAAATTTGATCAGGTTTCAAAAGGAATGAGATGAATACATGTGTCCAGAGTGATAATAGACATATTTTATAATGAAATAAGCAACATGGTAAGGAAATGCCACATAGGCATACATGTAAGATCAAAAGATTTTATGGCAAAGCTAATACTTTAGACCCATATACCACCATTAAATCTCAATCAAGATCATATCATAAACCTTGTATTCCTAAGAAATCACATATAATAGATGGGTATGGAAACACCCTTGCTACACCATCCATCACATGTAGTCTTTGACAGATATTGAAGATAAATAGTGATTGATAGGGCTTATTGGATGAGAAATGTTAAGGATAATGTCTAATATACCAATTAATGAATACAAATGGTGAATGTAAGTGTTTATAAGATATCTATTGGTTAGGATAACATATTATGATTTTCATAACATGTGTTAACTCTCCCAGGTCTAGTTCAAAAGCTTGAGAGATGATCCATGATGAAGGCAATTTCACAAAGGCTAGATGAAGAATATCTATACCATTTTGGAGAGTTGTCATATTTTATATAGACACTTGTCTAAGGAGACATTCATGGTATATTTCACACTCCATTCTCCTATAATGTAACTAGTTTTCATGCCTTGACATGTGGCATTGTGACCCTTGAACTTCTTTACTTCATTCTCTTCTCCTCTTTCTCCAATTCTATAAGTAGTAGCCATTTTGGCTCTGGTATTCTGATACCACACCATGTATAGAAAATCCCTAATATATTGACATTGTATTTCACCTTTGAACATTAATGAAAGATTAGTTTTGAGTTCATGAACAATTGTCTAAGTGTGCAAAGTGATGTATGGTGGAGTTAGTAATAATTATTTAGACTTTCTTCCCTTATCCTCTCATGTTTATGCAAGAGTTCCTATTGTAACAGGTCATATAAATTATATTCAAGTGTGTTAGACTCCTTTTAAGTGTAGTATTATTCTTAGAGTGTGAATTATTCCCTCTAGTTCATTTACCTTGTGTTGTTTTCATGCACATCATGTCTATATTGAAACACTAATGTTAGAATCCCTTAAGAGGTTGAAGCTAGTTTGGATGCCTTGTTTCATTGTGATATAAGTATGATGGTCATGTGGAAAACATCTCGGTGCATCAACACCTTAGATTAAGTTTAGTTCATGCAACTTCTAACTCTTTTTCTCCCAAGAAAAAACTAGTTAGGTGATAAACATTTCAAGATACATTCAAGGATCTAGCCTTTAAATATAGAGGCTCACTTCCACTATAGGTACACCCACATACCTAGAAGTGTTTCCATGTTGTAAAAATATATAAGAGGATTGAACACCGTATTCTAGGGTACAAGAATTGGTAATAAAAGTTCCAACATTTGATGTAGATGAGTTGATGGGTTTATGACTTCTAGATTTAGAAGGTGTAAATGTGGTATAAGGTATATAATTGTCATGGTTTGGGATTTATCTACTAGGATTATCTAGATCTATTATATGGTATGGGGTAGAAAAATATTGATAAGATTTAAAATGATGTGGCAAAAATATGCACCATAAAGAGTTGTCTTCTATGGTGGATAGGTGAGGTAGGAGAGAACAACCCACATAAATTTGGAATGGGTTGAGACTATCAAGAAAGAATTTCATAAATGGATTCATGATGCTAATTAGTATCAGATATCAAGAAGCTAGGAAAAAAATAGGTAAAAAATTAACCAAAAATAGGTACAAATTTGACCTAGAATGTACTAAGTCAACCAAAATTAACCTAGTATGCTAGGGAGATAGTTTTGAAAGATTTTAAGTCTACTCAGTCAACCTAGTTGATAAGGAGATAGTTATAAATGATACTAAGCGGACACAATTGACATAGTATGCTAAGGAGATAGTTTTGAATGATACTAAGTCAACACAATCAACTTAGTATGCTAAGGAGATAGGTAAATTAGCCTATAAGAGACTTTGTTGATAGAGATGATAGTTTTATAGAAACATGAAAAGATTTGCAATGTAATTTAAAGTATGAAGATGAAAGTAAACATATAATCAACCAGGCTAATGAGAGTGATCCAATTGAGGAAAATAACACAAGACCTTTCACCAATGCTAGCCAATGAATTTGTTTACAATAAAACATACAATGAGCAAAGAGAAAACAACCAACTTTGAAAGTAAATGGTAACTAAGTGGTCATCTTGAATATTGTTAGATTATTATAAAGTGTTGATTTAAGTGTGATAGGGAATTTAGATGAATATAGGGAAGTAGAAAGTAATCTATGGATAGTATTAGGGTGTTTAGGCTAAAAGGGATCTATGTTGGAAATGATACTAGCTTGGTATTGGGGCCTACCCCCTCACTTTACAATTTTGTAGTGATAATGGTGTCGGGTGCTTTGCCAATATATACCATTAACCAAATTTTTATACTTGGCCAAAAAATGAAATTAGATTCCCACTTGGTAATGAAATCTAAGTAGGTAGGCTTTGGATATAAAATTATTTAAATGCATTTTTAAACTATGTGATTTGGTAGTGTGTGCAAGAAAGATAAAAATAGTGCAACTAAATGATATATTTAAAAAACCACCTAATTAGACTATGTGATCTATTTTAAGCATGCAAGAAATTGAAAATGAAAGTGTGACGTAATTACTAGCATATAAGTGTTAATTTCCAATTTGAGACATAGTACACTATTGGTTTGGATGACAGTGTATGTAGACATTATAGGATAGAGTTGACATTGTCACTACTATACTACTAAAGCAAGATTTTGTTAAGAACTATGTCGATAGTGTTGGCCTAGTCTTACAAATAGAAGATAGAATACAAAACTTGGTGGACCAGGTCACCCTAAATTGCTATATAAGGGCAGTTTTAAAGACTATAAACTATGAGAAATATAAATTTAATGAATAATATAAATGATAGAGAAAGAGAGAGAGAAACCTTGGTTGGTTGGAAGATGCAGAGGAATGTGAGATTGTTGTTAAAGTTCCTTGAATGTTACTTACAAATTCTACTAATTGTGTTGATTAGGTTGACCTAGTTTTGTAGTTCCCTATTTGCTGAAACCTATCAAGATACCTATATTAGCTTGGTCAGTCTAATATGTTTTCTAGAAGTTTGTAAGAGTATTAGACAAATCTGGTTGACCTGGTATTTTTTTTAGAAGCTTGTAATAGTATTGTGTCAACATGTTTGACCAGTAACCTATATTTGATGAAGACCTACACAAATAAAATAAAGTCATATTTGATGTGAATTTGTGTTAAACATACACACATAAGCTAGAAACTACACTAACCTTATAGACTTATTATTGAAAATATATAAAAATAATAATATTATGAAAAACATGAAATAAAACCTGCGAGCTTTAGATTCACATTGGGTTCACTAGAATGTAATTAATCAAAAATACATCATGTCTAGAAATTAATCCTAACTCAAATAAGATATATCATAATTACAATTTTGATTGGGGATACATTACATAATCAATAACATGACTAATATATGGATCTAATAAACCTAATTATGGGATATTTTATCATAACAATAATACTAAGGAGGGTTCCAAAGCCTCCAATCAAGCAATAACCCAAACTAAGCCATATGTTTTCATATTCACTAAACTAATAAAAATTAAATTAAAGTCTAATATAGTGCTCACCAAATCAGGTGGCAAAAAGTGGGGGTAATAAACAATTATATTAAACATGCATAAAACACATATACTCACATCAATGTATACATAATCCTAATGCATGGAAGAGAAGTAAAAATGCATATCTATCTACCCTTACAAAGGAGGAACAAAGTTAATAATAATTAACTTTGAGGATGAACCCACCGAGCCTCAATCGCTCCCTTGTCCAAGGTGATTCACAAGAGTTTGTTGTGGTATGTAAGGATGACAAGGATAAAATTAGCTGTAGGCTAAACAACATATGAATGCATCCAAAAAAATTCTCCACAAGACATGATCTATATCTCAAAAGAAAGTATGAAACCCTAAACTTGATCCTTAAGTATAATGGTGGATAAGAAGATGTACACTAGTTCTTACTTCTTCTCTTCTTTAAATAATGTTGAAATGATCTTGTATATATAAGCAGATTTGACCCTAAGCCATTCTAAATGTTTCAATTAATAGGGTCGACTTAGGCAACCTATTATTGTAATTCACAAGAAACTTACTAGATGATGAACTAAGTCGGCCATGGTGGTTGACCTAGTTCTTAATAAGCTATTGTAAATAACAGTACATGGTTGACCCTACTGACATAGTCATATAAACTACCAAAAAAGGGTTTAGTTTAGGGAAAGGTTAATGAAGGTGGGAAATGACTGGAGGATTATACAAGAGAGAAGAACAAACTTAGGGGAATTGTTTTTAGGATACAAGTGTGTATATAACAAGTTAAAAAATGGACAATAATCATGGGAAGCACCAATGTTCTACCCACCCCTTTCCTAGTTCACCCCTTTGGGCATGCATTTAGAGAGATTGAGACTCAATGGGTTCTTATAAGATAAAGAACATAAAAAATTGATAAAATTTTGAAAATATTATGTGTATATAGGAATTAAGTACTACAATCTACATTTTGAATAGAGGACAAATAAAGATCAATGAAAACAAGACCCCTTATGAACTATGGAAAGGTAGACTTGGTAATGTGGAACACTTTAAAGTGTTTGGAAGTAAATGTTTCATCAAAAGATATTAGGAGGACTTAGATAAGTTTTATTATATGTTTGATGAATGTATATTCTTAGGGTACTCATCAATAAGCTTAGCTTATAAATTCTATAACAAGATGTTGTAGAAGATAGTGGAAATCACTAATGTGAAGATTGATGAGACAAAGAAATCACATGCATAGTTTAAGGATACATTAGAGAATATGGATTTCAATAATGAATAGAAAACTATAGAGGTTGATTAGGAATAATAAGAAGTTGAAGAAAGATGACTCAAAAGGCCCATCAAGATAGATTCAAAATGATCATCCTAAATCATAAATCATTGGTAATAAGAATGTAGGTATGCAAATAAGGAGAATACTAATAAGTAACTTAAATTAAAAGAATGTTTTTCTATTGTCTAATATTGAAACTAATAACCTTGTATAATCAAGAAAATAAAAGTTTTGGATAGGTGCTATGAATGAGGAATTAGACCAAATAGAGAAGAATTGGACTTGGGAACTACTACGTAGGCCTAAAGACAAGAATTTTATTGGCACAAAATGGGTGTTTAGAAATAATTTAAATGAAGGTGGATAAGTCACTAGGAACAAGTCTATATTGGTATGTAAGGGATATGTACAAGTTTAAGGGATATAATTTTAGGAGAATTTTGCATGAGTGGCAAGATTAGAGGCCATCAAATTGTTTCTAGCATATACAAGATTCAAAGGGTTCAAGGTGTACCAGATGGATGTGAAATCTACCTTTTTAGATGGAAACTTGGAATAAGAGGTATACATAGAGCAAACTAAGGGGTTATTACTATCAAGTGATAAGGACTATTTTAGCAGATTGAAAAAGGATCTTTATGGTCTAAATCAAGCTCCTAGAGCTTGGTATACTAGGTTATATAGGTATTTGTTGGATTAAGGATTCAAAAGAGGAGTTATAGATAGCAATATGTACATAAAGATAGAAGATGACCATCAATTGATAGTAGTTATCTATGTAAATGACATCATACTTGGTGGAAATAATGAGAACATGACCAAGGCCTTTATAGAGGTGATGAAGAGAGAATTTGAGATGTCCATGCTAGGATAGATATCATTCTTTCTTGGGTTGTAAATAACTCAAACTAAAAAAGGTATATTCATTTCACAAGCCAAGTACATAAGAGAGATGTTGAAAAAGTTTGAGATGGAATATTATAAGGTAGTTAGTATATCTATGATCATAGAGTGTATGTTGAGAAAGGAGGATGAGTCTCCAAAGGTCAATCAAACATCATATAGGTTAATGATTTGAATTTTTCTATTCACCACTACCCTTAGACCTAATATCATGAAAGTAGTAGGTCTTGTAGGAAGGTTTCATGTAGATCTAAATGAAAATCATCTGCAAGTAGTCAAATAGATACTCAAGTATCTCAAGGTGATTATGGTGTTTGGGTCATGGTATCCAAGGAGAAAGGAGTTCAATTTTATAGCCTATATAGATGAAGATTTGGCAGGAAGCCTAGATGATAGGAAGAGTACTAGTGGAGAAGATTTATTATTAGGTGGGTGCCTATTTTCATGGATAAGTAAGAAGCAACCACCAGTAGCATTATCCACTTGTGAGGCTGAGTACATTACAATAACTTCATGTTGCACTCATGTCCTATAGATGAGATAACCTTAAAATACTTTAAGGTAGAATATGACGGTCCTATACATATTTATTATGATAATATAAGTGCTATAAGTATCTCAAAAATCCTTGTCATGCACCCAAAGACTAAGCACATTCCTATCAAGTATTAGTTTCTAAGAGATAAGGTAAGTGAAAAAAGTGTCAAACTTAAATATATTTCTACATAGGATTATATTATATACATTTTGACCAAGCTACTTCCAAAAGCAACATTTGAACACCTAAGATATGAATTGGGTGTAGTTCCTACCCCTAACAGTCAATAAAGAAATCAAGTACTTAGTGGGAGATAATAAGATGGTTCATTATTTCTATGTACAAGTGAGTAGTTTTGAGAGGGTATGCATGGAGATATGGGAAGCATGTTTGTATGATGAATCCTAAAATCATAGTACTATATGTTGAGTGCTTTGGTTATAAGGAGTGTGATCCAAGAAGTTGCAAACATCCCTTTGTCATTTATGTCAAAAGGTGGGGAAGTTCAGAATGAGGGAGAAGTTTCTTGTTAAGAGAATTTTATAAGAATGTTTTCCATCAATGATAAAGGTGGAGATTATAAGTATCATCATTGATGTCAAAGGTGCATCTTGCATGAGGTTGATGTCATTTAGAGAATGTGCCTAGTTGGTAGTGTGTTTATGTGACAAGGGGAATTGATAGATTTTTTTTCATTAAAGGATGTTGTTATAAAAGATAATTTGAAAGAAAATAATAAGTTGTGGTTGAATAGGTAGTAGGTCTTTATTATCAAGTTACATAAGAAGCCTAGTCATGACATGAAGAGACCTTATGAAAAGGTATGAGCATGATAGTTTGGTGAGATGAGTACACATTGGAATGAGTGGTTTTATGAGGATAATTGAATATTTATGTGAGGCATTATATCAATAATGATATTATCAAGGTGAGCTTACAAGGGTAGGACCTTTAGTCTAGGTCTGCATCTAGACCACTCCTAGACCTTGCCTGGCCTAATGAAGTATCATGATATGTTGTCAAGGCATGTTAAGGATGTATGGAAGTATCTAATCATGAGAGAGGTTGATTTATTATGTGAGTTTGGTGGAGAGTGCATGTAAAGATGCATGTAGGTTATTTTTAAGGCCTAATGTGGTTTGTTGGTCAAGGTTTAGAGAGTAAAGAGAGAGAGTATTACCTAATGAAGGGTCATGATAATATTTCAGGGTGTTTTAGATAATGTAAGAATTTTAAGAGATGATTTATGTTATTGAAATTTTTTTCATGATGTTTGAGGTCATAGTTTGAAGGACAAGGCATGAAAATTTATTTGGAGGTCTCTCGAGTGCTCAGAATGAAGGGTTATCAACCCAAGAAGGATTTTATTATGATCATTATCTCATAAAAAATGTTCATGGGAAAATAATAAGTAAATGGTACATGGGGAAGGTTCTTACCTAAAAATTTTATGCATTAGTTTTTATATTGAAGGACTATGCTTTCTGAATGATCGTCAAGAATATAAACTAGTTTAAACCCTCTTAAAACCCTAATAAAGACCTGATGTTGAAGATGTTGCTAAAAAAAGCTCAATATGGATTGAATTTATTAGGTAATGTATTTTATATTATAGTGGACTCTACCAGGTACTTCTAAGTGGTATTTGTTAGAGAGAGGAGAGAGAAAATGTGAGCTATAGGCTTATTTCTAAAGAAATTGATGTAAAAGTTAAAAGTTGCATTAGACATAGTAAGAAAATGGATGAAGGAATAAGGTAGAGAATCATGTTTCATTTCCATTAAGGTTTAGGTACAATTTATAGTTCTTAAGTGTGCTAAAATAGTAATCCAAGTTAACCAGTTACTAATAGGTCAAATGGTACAAACAGTGAAAAACCCAAACAATAATGAGAAGATGAATTGGGATCTGTTTTCATGATACAATGATGAAAATATGTGAATGAAAATGTTATTTAAGAATTATAATTAATGTTAATGTTTGGTAGGATTCTTGTAGGTTAGTGTATATGGTGAAATAGTTTCTCACAATTTGACATGTTTGGTTCAGATAAGATAGTGAGATAGAAGGTCATGAGATTAGTTTGAAAAAACAATATTTTCCATTTGACCATATGATATCTATATCTAATAATGGTATAATTATATCATAGGATCATCTACATGTATAATAAGTAATTTAAAATTTATATACAAGTGTTGGAGGTCTGAGTCACCTTGATTGGTCTTTGAAGAAAATTGACAGTTTTGAGTGAATGAGTTATAGAGGTGTTTTTGAGGCTTTATTCCTTGATTTGAAGTATCTAATGCATATGGTGATATTATTTAGGTCATGGAAGTTATATATAATTGATTTATTTTCATGGTTGTGTGTTTAAATTTTGTGTTATATTTGATTATTTAAGACATACGTTTTTGTATTTTTTAAAAGGCCTAATGTGAATAGTGCTAATGGAGTGTTTCAAGTGTTGGTTGGACTTAAAAGTGTCATGGTGCTCAGAGGATGTTGGTTAAGGCCTATTTGATTATTTTATGAAAATTTTGTGCCATTAATATAGGTGTAGAGTATTCTAAGGGGTCATAAGGTAATGTGTCCTAAAGAATGCCTAATGGAATTAGGTCTCCGTATGACCTAAAGAAGGATTTGGTCTATTTGAGTTATGGATGATGATGTAATTCAATGATAGAATATTTATTGTAAAATGTCATAAGGTACATTGTGTGGCCAATTTATGTGATCAAGTGTGTATTACTGACCAACAAGTGTATGAAAAAGAGGCTTGTATAAAAATAAGGCCTTTTAGGCCTAATTATAAAGTTAGTGGGTTAAATTGAGGAGAAAATAAAATAAAATATACTTAATTAGAAAGAGGTATTGTATAACATAATAAGAGAGTATAATATCTATAATTAATATCTAATATGTGTTGTAAGTATAAAAGCCAAGGTTATATGACATAATCAGTCTTGAAGAGACCTAGTTGAGTGAAGAGACCTAGACAATAGTTTGAGAGGGAAAAGAGTGTGAAAAGTTGAAGAGGTGGTCATCATATATTAGTTTAGAAACATATTTTTCTAAAGGTGATCAAATAAATTAGGTGGATGAACTGGTTCTAAGTTATCTAGGGGGTTGGTACCTCTTTGCAGGTAGGTGTTTACTAAAGCCTAGTCAAGTAGGTACTTGGATAATTAGGGTTGGTAATCCATGTGGAGTTGGTTATTCATTAAATTTAGTTTTTGTCTTATATGATTATAGTCCATTTTTAGAGATCAATGGGTTTTATTATTGAACATTGTCATTGATTATTGATTTTTGGCATTGATGTCAAAGTTTCTTGTGAAGGTTCATGGTCAAGTCAGCTTTGAGGTATGTGCATGATGATTTATTATGCCAACATAATGAGCTATTAAGACACTTAGTTTAGCTCCAAATATATACATAATTAGATTTGAAGATTCTTTGAGTGAGATATGAAGATCCTTAGTCAAGCTCCCAAGATCTACATAAACAGCTCTGAAGATGCTCCAAATGAGTTGTGAAGACATTATATTGAAGATATAAAGAAGAATGATTGTTTAAGGTCGATTGAACATACATAATATGGATTTTGATCAATCAAGAGAGTTTAAAGGTGAAGCCTATAGGGGTAAGTACTTTAGTTCAAGTCTATAACTAGACTAATTCTAGACCTTGCTTGGCCCAATGAAGTAACATGAGTTGTTGATAAGATATATGACAAATTATTGATAATGTATGAACATGAGAGAGGTTGTTTAAGTTTGTACATGAGGTTTTGAGAGATTTAATAGTGGTTAGAAGGTTAGCTTCAATACCTATTGAGAATTATAAGTTAAGGCCTAGAAAGTAAAGAGAGAGATGGTGGCTAGATGGGGCATCAGGGTCAGTTTCCAAGGCATGGATGAGTAGGTGAGCATTGAAAAAGGTGAGAAAAGTTTTTTTTAATCAAGTTCATGAATTATCAGGTCATAGTTTTCAAGAAAAGGCTTGAAAAATTGTTTTAAAGTTTTTTGAGTGTATAAGATAAAAATTTATCTACTTTGGAAGGCTTTTAAATTTCTCATCGGAATGTGCAACATCTACATGAGAACCTAAGATATTCATGTTAGATGGGGAAGGGTCCTAGCTCACAGTTATAAGAATTGGTTTTTATAATAAGTGGATAATATTTATGAATGATCATTAAGATTGGAAGATGGTTTAAACCCTCAAAGAACCCTAATAGTGACCTAATATGAAAGAAGTTGATTAAAAGTGCCTAAAATGGTTTATTATGGATAGAAAAATGATTAGAGGTTATATTCAACTCTCTCAGGCACTTACAAGTATGATTGGTTTCTCAAGTGAGTGAGTAGATCCTATAGTAAAGTTATTATTTCTAGGAAATTTTCCATAACATTTAGAGTTGACCAAGTAAAACTTTTTAAATAGATGAGTGTTGAAGCTTAAGATGTGTATTAGATGTCCATGATGGTTTTTGAGCAAGTTACAGATCTTAGGTGTGTTAAAGCAATCATACAAGTTGATTATGGATGTGTTTTCATACATTAGGGATCAATCCAAGTGCATGGATATGTTTTTCAATACCTATAATACATGTTAATGTTGGTTAGACATTTTGGAGGTCAATGGATATGATGAAAATGTTGCTCATAAGTTAACCTGTCTAGTGCAGATAAGATAATGAAAGTGTGAGGTTGTGAGAATGGTATACAAGACCAATATTTCAATATGAACATGTTATATATAAATTTGATATTATTTTAATGATCTTATCATATCATACACATGCATTTAAATTCTCTAAAAGTGTCTACACATGTATTGAAGCTCATTATCATCATGATTGTGTTTGAAGGTAAACTAACATAACTAAATAAGAAAGTTGTAGTGATGAGTTGGAGGATATTTTACCTGAGATAAATCATTAAATGCATATGATTTTTTTTGGGACTTTAATGATATATCAATGATTTAAATAGTCTTGGAATTTAGTGTAAGAGGTGGAAACATTGAAGCTAAAATCACTTGTCTGGTTGAGTGAAGTCTGTGGGAGAGAAAGTAAATAGATTGGTATAAGAGACAAATAGATTCCATTATATATTGTGATATATTTATTTTAGGTTGTTTTAAGGATTTTATAAGATAATTTTCATGAATTTATATCCCTTGACTATGTTTAATCAAGTGTCAGAATTTCATGTTTCATTGACTGTGTTTTGAAGCCAGTTAACAATTCATATTATGCAACTTGTAGAGAAGAGTTTGAACCTATATACTATAATTTCAAGAATTTTACAAAGTTTGTGATGACAAAAATGTCATGAGGTTTATAAATATGTGATTTTTTTCCATGGTTGTTTAGCAAAAGTGTGTTTATGCTTTAGTTGTTCAAGATAGATTTTGTGTATGCGTAGACCTAAAAAGTGTTGTGGACATAAAGTGAAGTTGGATAAGGTTTATTATAGTGGAATATGATGTGTTACTACTGTGTTATGTTTTTAATATGATCCAATAAGATCAAATGGTGATGTGTGCTAAGTAGGCCTAATGGGATTAGGTCTTCATGAGACCTAAAGAAGAGAAAATGCCTAATTGAAATAGGTAAGACCTAAAAGGACTCAAAGAAAATTTGATCCATGTTGATGAGATTACTTAAGATCCATCACATGTATAAAATAATAATATAAGAATGTTTTTCTGACTAACAAGGTTATGATCAATTGACTTGTATAAATACTAGGCAATTTTAGGCCTATTAGGTGTAGTGTTGAGATTGAAGAACATAGAATGCAAGTGAATGAAACATCACTTAGAGGAGAAGAAGGAATTAATTTAGATAATTATATGGTTTTAGATATATAGTAATTAATGTATAATATAAGGTCTAAGTATGAATATCAAGGTCAAATGGCCTAATCAATCTTGAAGAAACCTAGCTGAGTGAAGGATATAGGCCAGTTCGAGAGGGATAAAAGTGTGTGAAGAGTTGAGAAAAAAGATAAACATATATTATATGATAAATAAGGTATTATGAAGGTGATAAATTTTTTTAGGTCACTGAGTTGGTGTTGAATAATCTAGGGGGTTGGTGTCTCTTTGCAATATGGCACTTGCTAAAGCCTAGTTGAGTTAGTGCTTAGCTAGTTGGGGTTAGTGCTCTATGTGAAGTGGGTGATTCACTAGAATTGGTGTTTATATTATAGGAATGTATTCCATTTAAATCATAAATGGATTTTTATCCCCATTTAAGTTTTCCCACATATATATTGTGTTCATGTGTTTCATGCTCTTATGGATTGGTGCTTATGCTTGCTAAGATGTACATGCTTATTTAAATGATCTATGATTGCTTCAGTAAGATTGTTAAAGAATGTTTTTTGAAGATTGATTCAACCCCCATCTCATTGATTTAGCTTCCAAAATTTATTCCCCCTGAGGGTTTCCCACATATGTGATGTATTCTTGTATTTCATATGTATGGTTGCTTATGTTTTGATTGATCTATATGTTTGTATGAATGGCTCATGAATGTTAAGTGGAATTGAATGAATATTTTTAAGACCGGTTCACCCCGAATCTTATTCATTGTGATTAAAAAAATTATGACCTAAAATTATGACCCAATTCCATAAATATGGAGTATGGGAACCCCATTAACATCTATGAAAGGTATTTAGTCCCATGACAAAATCTGATATTCTTTTTAGCATTCCAAACTATTCTTCTCAAATTGGCAAGTCAACTAACACATTTGGGATAGGCCTATTTGCATAAAAGTCACCAAAATTTACATTTATCATCTAAAAATATATCCTTGAGGTTTTTTATATATGTTAATATATATAAAAGTGGTATTATAATGTGTTTGACCCATTCAGTAGGTTTGGAACCATGTTTTGGTCATGATGAGGGTTTATAGGTAATTTAGGGTTTTTAGTCCTAATTCCAATTTATTGATAGTTTTATAAATTTATAGGGCATATAATCATTTTTAATATATCCTTCATGGTTCCCATAACTTATCACAACCTTTAGTCATCATGATTAAACCCAAAGTTGAATTTTTACTTCATATTTGTGCAAGCAGGCATGTAGGTGCTCATCTAGGCCTAATACTCTAATAGAGTTCAAGAATGGATATTATCTTACATGTTTATTATTATTCACACCTAAAAATACCTTATAAATTATCCCTAATTAATATCAAACCTCATATTACCCTAGTCCTTATTTCTAACAACACAAGGTACATCTTTTCACTATTCTTATGGTTAGGCTTATAGGTATATATAATCAAGGATAATTTTGAGTAAAAATAATTTATTATTGTTGTTTCCTAACTTAAATACCTTATGTAACATGTATGGTAATAAATATAATTTAATTTGACTTGTGAATACATTTAAATAGTCTTAAGGCACCCATATATCCTCACATAACATGAATCTTGACATAGTCCTTGAGACAAATACTATAAGATGGTGAATAGACATGTAGGTATTATTAAATAAGGTATTGTAAACTAATGTTTTTATTAGTATCTTCAGAAAATATTATTTTAATTGTAATGTATTCTCTTGACAATAATAAACCAATAATTTTATTGGTTTCTGCAAAAGGTTAGACCCAATAGGAATATTGCTCTTTTAGGCATTTATAGGCCTATTAGACCTTCTCCAATAGGTCTTATACCAACATGATGGTTTATTTTTTCTCACCAAGGTATAAAAACCTTAATTTTTTTTTAATTTCTATCAACCTTCAAAGTATCTATCAAAATTAATGATCATCATTAACACTACCTTCAGTCTTATTTTCTACCAATAGGCTTGTAGGTGCCTCTTTTTGGTGGCTATGTGTTCAAGTGATTAAAAGAGTGAGAATTGGAGAATGAATATGGATTTATAGGAGGTTTAATTAGGTTTTAAAAACTATATTTAGAGGCATTTAATGTGTTTTATCCTCTTGCATGAGCCCACAACTTTTTAATAGTACCAAATTATCAACAAACCATGCCTTCTACAAATCTATACCTTCATATTCTACCTATCCGTGACATTTATTTATTGATGGATATGTTTTATAATGAATTTAAAGTTTATTATGATGTTATTAAAAACATATACACTTATTATTAAGTATCCTCAAGATGAGACAACTTAGAAACGTATAGCAACCTTGATTGTCACATGAACATAGTGAAAGAGAGTCATTTTATTGTTAATACATGTGCATACATAGTTTATCTTATTTAATTTATTTTTATGGAGGTCCACTCACATCTTGATATAAAATTTTCATGATTCATATTTATCCATCAATCTTAGATGTGAAATTGTGAGGAGCAAATCAAGCCCATGGGGTTTGGCAAGGGTTTTAGACACCTTATTTTGTTAGTGATTATTCATGAAGTTGAATGGATTTATTAGGAAAATAATGACACAAAAATAAATTGAATTATTCCCCCACTAATTTCCTAATATCTCTAGTTCCAACTATCTCTCTCCTTCATGAACCATCTTCAGATTGTTTGACTTTTTTAATCTTGGTAAGTACCTGATGCAAGTTTTGAATACATTTATTTCTTGTTTAAATTATAACACACTCTTGATCATGGATTTTATATGGGGAAGTTAGGATGAAACTTAACATTATTTAAAACTATTACAATGAGCTGTCATTTGCTTCTCAAGCTCATAAATCCTCTTGAAACTACCCTTTGGGAAAGGAAGAGATCTAAAACATGTGTTATAACTACCAAATCTGAAATTATATGACCATTTATTTCAACATCCCATGTTTAATACTATTTTATATGATTCACTAATGTCTCTTGCATGTAGAAATCTCCAAATTTGTCCTTGAATTAACTTGGCAAGCTTTATGATACGTTGGTAAGGTGTGAAATGCCTTTGAGAGGGTTAGTACATATTATTATCAAAATAATAAGGATTACTACCACATTTAATTAATTTATGTATTACCATACCATCATAACAAATAATATTTTGAATGAACTAGACCTTCATGAATTTTGGCAATGAAGACTTGCACAAGGAAAGGCTAGAAACAAGCATGGAGACATAGACCATTATTACTCTAATTTGTCATTTACCTTAATATTTGATAATTTTTTTGGATATGAACATATTGAGTGACTTGATAATAAGACTAAATACATGAATACCATTTTTTACTATGCCTTGCAAAGGACCCTAAAATAACCTAAGACAACTTGACAAGAGACCTTCTAAGACAAAGCATGACATTAAGACCATGATCAAGACACAGCCTTTCAGATGGATATTAAAAAAGTTAAATAAGCTTGACTATCTAGTTTTGAAATGTAATGGCCTATGGTAGCCATTTTTTCTAACAATTATTATTATTGTAATTTAGGCTAAATAATTTTAAATCTAAAGATAGTCATGTTATGTATGGTAAATATGAATATTATTTTTATTTAAAAGTTTCACTTATTTATATTATTAAATATATTGTGGGTATATGCCTTATGGTAGATAACATGGATAAGATACCATATTAAAATATATACATATGGTGGATAATCATGTTAGCTCTAAAAGACATACACCCACAATACATGCAATAACACAAGCCAATGATTTTTTAAAGAAAAACAATACACAAATTTATCACAAGTAATATGAATACCTATTTAGATTAAAATTATCTAGCCTAAATTTCATAACTATAACTAACTCTTTTACACAATACATTACCTCAATAACTATCTCTTTATGCTCTTATATAGATAAGAAAGAGGCTAGAGATAGGATTTAGAGAGTAGTTAACATGTAAAACAAGTATTCTTAAAAAGGAATTTACTATTAATATCAGAAATCATTCAAGTCAATAACTTGATTTATATTCTTATCTAATAGTAATTTGTGGATAATTATGCACCAATAAATGAATATCTATGAAGTATATTACCATGAATATTACAATTGCTTCATAAAACTGTACAATAGTGTATGTAATTAAATACACTAACAAATAAGAAAAACCATTGAGTTTAATTAGATTGTATAATTTATGTCTAAATTAAGTAAATCTGATTTTAACAATAGAGTATAATTGATTTATTAGAATTTACTTTTCACATAAATGACCTAGGAGATAGTTATCTTTTCTTGTTTAGTTTTTGCATAGTTTGTGATAATTTAAAGTTGCCAAAAGGTATTTTTAGAGTCTATATGTTGAATCAATATTTGAAAACATAATGTGAATCTCATTTGGACAAGTCTAGTGTTGATTAAATTCCTATGTTGTAGATTAATATTTATTATACTAGATAAATTTAGGATATATATGCACATATTTGATAGTTTGTATATACTTGCATATGAAAACAACTCTTTTATATTTTTCTTTAGACATACATAAATAACTTTATTTTCCTTGTCATTGCTTCAATATACTAGCCTACACTCTTGATCTATAAAATGGGATTTGATAAGATGGATTGAGTTGAACCCAATCAACACACACAAAGTGTCTCAGTGATACCTACATTCCAATATTCCAAATATAACTCAAATTACATATAGTTTTCCCACATCATTGAGTGCACCAAATGAGTGTAATACTAACATGTTGTGGATTATGGTTTTCAACACTTGAATTTTTTTAATTTTTACCTTGAAATGGTTTTGAAACTTATCTCATGTCATGATCCTTTGATGGGTTTCAGATTTTGAAGCTTCAGAGTGGCTACTTTTAATGTGAAGATGAATAATACATATGTTTTTGTTTAATGCTAGATATTTCCTATAGAAAAATAGGCTTATACATGATATGTTTATATATCTAATTTTTTGGGTGATTTCCATTAGAACCAACTAGATGAACTATATGAAGGATTTGATTCTAGGAAAATAACCATTAAATGATATGTGGATGAGTCCAACCTAGGAAAATGGCTCTGGTTACTGGATCTATCTAACTGTGGCCAGAATCATCCAAAAAGAAAGAAACAATTATCTAAGATAAGTAAATAATTTGAGTAACATGATAATTTATTTAGGTAGAGACTAGGAAAATACTATATAGTCATAAATAAAATTTGGCAAGGCCACACCTATAGATAAAAGAATGGCTAGGAAAGAGAGAGTGAGAAAGAGTTAGTTGTATACACACAAATTGTGTACAATAAGGCTTGGTTAAAACTAAAATTATCAAGTGTCTAATAATAAATATGGGTGTCTACATTTACATGGATCATATTGATAAAATTTAATATATTGATCATATTAGTTGATCATACATATTATGCAATTGTATATCAAATTAAGGGACAATAGATTAGATGAGGGTCATGAATGTTATTCAAGCAAACAATATTAATTTATATGATGGCGATTGATGGTACTAAATGATCAACTTGGGTCTAAAATCTAATTTTAACTATTTATTTAAAATTGATGTACAAGTCTATTTTTGGGCTCCAACTACAAACTTAGTTTGGGTTTTGAATAAAAATAGTTATGATGATATTTTGAGTAGTATAGTTGAGGTTTTGTGTCACTCAAATAAAACTTATAATCTTTAATAGGGTTTGATGAATTTTTACTTCACAAACCATGGTTTTAACAATGCCATATCTTTGGGTCATAATCACAATGTGTCATTCTCTAATTGAGATCAATAGAGGGACAATTAGTTCACATACCCACAAGTGTATTCATTCATTGACTTTTTAATTTCAAGTAGTTCAATGACCTAGATTATTTTAGATTTTCTATCATGAGTGGACATTGATTTATAAAGGTTTCAAAAAAAAAATTTACATGAAGAAATATATATATATATATATATATATATATATATATATATTTGGGGTATACTTTGAAACACCATGTTCAGTTACACAAGTACCAAATTTATTTATTTTTCTCATTTTAATCTAATTTTTTCAACACTAGACTATAATTGGTCATTTATAGACCACTAAATATAATATTAGACACTTGAAAACATAAATATTGATATATTTTTGATATACATGACTTGTGAATACACATTTAAATCTTGTACACAAATTATCCTATCTTTTTATCTATATATTGACTTGGCCAACCCAATCTGTAATGATTGAAATTAAATCCATAGTTTATGCCAAAACACTCTATTATCCTAATCATATTATTTAACATATTCTAGATTCTTGATTTTTTCTCTTTACATAGTGATAATAATAGTTAGATGTTTAATATTACCATATATATCTACGTTCATCGATAGTGTCCCAAGACATCTAATGACTATTTTTTAAATTCAAAAATTTCCCTTGGGTTAGCCTAAGTATGTTTCCTATGTCATTTATGGAGGAAAATACCAAAGAGTCATATATAAATATAAAAAAATCCTAAGGCTATCCTTTATGGACATATTTGACATCTATCACTTATTTGATAAACTTAAGGAATCCATTTATACACCTTAGATACATTATGCAAAAGCATTCAATTTTGAAAACACCTCAAAAGAGTAGTCTAATAATAAGTTTAAATATAAACACAAGGTTAAATTTGCATGTTGTCAAGTGTTTAAACTTAAATCATTAAATTTAATTATAGTGTATCATGTTTGACCACACATACATGAGGTGGGAGAAATATAGTGGTTTGAGACGTATTTGGAGTATTATAATGTAGGAAATGGTCAACCACTCAGTAGGGTGTTTTTGGGATATCCAAACCATATTTTACCTATTTATATCACATAAACTTAGTGTCAAAATTGGAGATAATATTTAAAATTAAAAGAAGATAGAATTAGGATTTATTCACAATACTGATGTTAATAAATCACACATAAATAATCTAAACAAAGGGGTGTAGTGATCTATGGAAGAAAATACTAGAAAAATATACATGTACAGTACTAAAAGATTGTGAAAATTTAGTTTCTACATTTGTCTGAGTGTTTTAGACAACATATTGGTAGATTATAATAATTTATTTCCTGATCCAAGTAATCACAAAGAAGTCATATAGAATTTTAGTGGACTATACATGGGTAGTGAGGGAATATATAATTAAGTTTCTTCTCTCTTGGTCATTTATATATTTGTCAAGTGAATTTGATCTCTCTTTTACATTAAAATTTATGCCATATGTTATGCAATCAGATTTTTAATATTTTTAATTTAGATCCACTAAATCCAAAATAAGTTGAAACACGTGTGTTCCTATACATTAATATATTGAAGAGATGCCAAAGTGATGTGAATCACCAAAAAATGGAACAAAAACCAAAAGGATGTAAAGTGTAGACACTAAATTTGAATTATATAGTACAATATTCTTGTATACTTTGTAATTAATTATCGTGGTTTCACCTTTTAGTTATTAGACCTTCCCATTGTCTAAAATATTACATCTTCTATCTCTTATCTATTAGTTTAACCATATGTTATTCTGATGATCAAGTTTTTCTATTATGTTTAAAATACTATTAATTTTTTTATTAATATCCTCTACAATTTTGGTACCTATACTTGTTTTGTATCTTCCTAGACACTTTTATCCCAACCAAATGCCTATGTCAATGCTAGTATCATGTGACAAACTAATTGTCTAGTGCCCTAAATTCATTAAATTTTAAATTATAATGTGACCTTATGGTTGGCCTATGTGATTTAATGTGATATATTTCCAAAAGGGATATATATACACAAAATCAACTCTCTTTCATTCCTCACCTAGAAAAGACCTAAAAAAGACCTAACAACTCATAGATAATCTTACGAAAAGAACTCAATCAAGTATGCAAGTGATAAATTATTCCTTATTATTTCCTATTTCAATTTTAGTCATCGAGATAACCCATATACTGGTTTGAACTACTAACAAAGCATTCCATGATCCATATTTTCCATGTTACAATCTAGGTTACTCTATGTACTTGTTTATTACACATTACATCTTTATGCATACACAATCTAAAACATAGGGGATAAATACATAATTATAAATTCCTCTTTAGAATATAGGCTATGTAGGTAGTGCCCATTAACAAAGGGCTCCTTGGGGAATCTCAACACTATATTACAACTAACCCATTTTTACACAGTCATTTTAAGGGTGAAGAAGCTAGGGTTTGGTTATTTTACAAAGAATGACTTATTGTACTTGATATATAAACACACAAAATAAAAGGTAACATAAAACCTAGAAGGTTCAAGGTATTTTCATTCAGATCTAGTCAATATTTTATACTAGATACATGCATCCATCTCAGACACAAGTGTTAATGCAACTATCTAGGTCTAACATAAGCATTTAAAGCCATGAAATGCAAATTTCCATAATATGATGATTAATCCATAATCTATATCCAATATACTTTGAGATCATTCCATATCAAATGTACATGTGCATAGTAATCCATATAAGTAATTTTTTTTTGATTTATTAAAATATCAATCAATAGTTGTACTTTCTATTTTAAGAATATCTTAGAATTTAAATCTAGAACATTATTTATCTAAGTTTTTAGGTTCATTGACCACCTATATATCTATTAATCACCCTTGTGTTTATTCATTTTTATATTCTTAACCATATAATATATTGATCAATCTAGATTTAGTGTTAAACATTTGGTGAACCTAACCTTTTTGTCTTTGTATGCAAGCCATAATTTGGCTTAAGGTTTCCTATTTTTTATGATTGATGTAATTTGTTAAAAATTCTAAATTTTTCATTTATAAGCAATGGAAAATGTTAATAAAAAATTCATTTTCAAATTGAAGAGAAATAAGGATTAGTTAATCATCTTAATAAAAATAAGTGCATAATAGATATATTTTTGTATGTTATGAGATATGAAATTAGTAAGCATGATAAGGGTAAGGCTTCCTTACCTAATGATGGTAAGTCCTTAGGTGGTACTACAACTGATTCTACCAAATACCCTACCTTTAAGCATATCACCACTTCATACTTATAAAAGGGGCACAAGATATGTATTTACACCATTTTTCCCAAAAATAAATCACATTATTTATACATATTATATGGGAAACATTAATACTTTAACCTAATTAATAGTTTCAATGCCTACATCCACTCAAACTATGGGTATGCCTCATTTGGTGAATTTCAAAGATTCAAACCTTAATGACCAAGAGGTGCAAGATCCTATTAAAACTATAAAAAAATTACAAGATAAGGTTAAAAATATTGAACAAATTTATATGAAATCACATTATGCTATTGATTCACAAGAGGCATTGCATAAACCTCATAAACCTAAAATATCATTTCACCCCTTTAAAATTAGGTTTGTTTAACCTAAGTTCACATTTTATGATGGTAAGGGTGGTCCTAAACATCATTATTGATATTTTTCTATGGCATGCCTTGATTATGCCTCCAATGATAAAATTTTGACCAAACTATTTCTAAGGAGCCTCAAGGACTTTTCTCTAAATTGGTTTTATGACTTAGCAATCGAATCAGTAAAATCATTCAAACCTCTTATATGTTAATTTTTAGCATACAATCTATCAATATTAATAAAAAGGTTTCTTATTCCCAAATTGTAAAAATAAAAAAGGAACCAATAAACCCATCAATGAATATGTCATAAGGTACAAGACAATGTTGGCTAAAATGACCTATCTAATGGAAAATAAAGAGCTTTAAGACATAATCAAGAAATTTTTTATTTCCCCATTACATGATTTTAGTGTTTTCAAAAAATTCAAATCTTTCGATGAATTATGTCATATTGTTCACAATCGTGAAATGAAACTTATCCCATTTAAGAAACTTAAGTGTGTATCAAATGCACTGACTAAATTAAATACCAAGTTTAATACCAAATCAAGTTATAAGGTAAAACCCACATAACCTAAAAAGGAAAAACCTACTATGTTTAATGTGTTGTCATAATAATCTAATCAACTTATCTTATCCAATGCATCAAAGAGACAATTTACACACTTACTTGAGTCTCCATCATCATTAATTTTAAATATTATGGAGTGTCACCTCATATCTCTCCATCATCCTATAGAGGTTGATATGATTCAACCTCTACCTAACGGATATGATTCAAATCCTTATTTTGACTATTACCAAGGCCCCAAGTATTCTAAAATTTGATTATTTACCTTGAAGCATAAGATCGAAGACCTTATTTATGACTACAGAATTACATTTGATGATGCTTCAAAGGAATCAAGTCCATAACATGGTGATCACCATAATTAAAATATATTCAATAATCCTTTACAAAACCATTCTAAGAAGGAATCATAAGTTCAAATGACATATAATTCACATCATCCTCTATCACATTATGGGAACCCATTAAATGGGGTTATTTATAATTATAGGTGGCATACACCTCTTATGGTTCAGAGACCTTATATTAATTTTGATGACACCAAAATCATGGATGATGACTTAGATATTCATTACTTATTCATTCAAGCATACCTTGATCACCATACTAAAAATAATGTTATGATTGATAATGGTGAATGTCAGAACATTGTCACCATGGAATTAATTATGCATTTGGGTTATACACATGATGATTTTTATCATTCAACTAAGTCAATTAGATCATTCAATGGGACCTCACAATAGGTTTTTAGTGAGATTGACTTACCTTTACAAGTGGGTCCAATACATGTGGTCTCTATGTATTTTATTATACCTTATATGGGTGTCTTTGATATGTTATTGGGATAAACTTGGATACATACACCATGCACATTACCTTTTATAGTGCATGGGTGTGTAAAATACATTCATGCTAATAGGGTAATTATAGTTTTTGGAATTCTATATGAACATCCACTTGAAAAAGATACATTTATAACCTAGAAGTTAGTTATCAAACCTAATAAGGTAAATCCTATGTGAAAAGGTAAACAATAAGTAATTTCTTTCCTAGGTATCTAATACTTGAGATACCATTACCTTAAAGACACACAAAGGATTATATCAAGTCCTTATGTGTTGAAAATATTGTCATTGATGTCAAAGGTCTAGCATTATTGGTGATAAATGCCCCATTGCATTTAATGATGTTTTTAATAGTTATATCTTGGCTAATGTGTGTTAATATTTATTTAATGTTAATGAATATATTTTTGGTTGCATATAAATCAAAAGAGGGCCCATGGAGAAGTCAAAGAGTCATGAGGTAAAGACAAAAGAAGAATGGGGGAATTCTAAGAGTCACCAAGTGAAGACAAAAGAGGAAGGGTGTAATTTCTCATGAAGGGAAACTTTGAGGAATAGGAAAAGTCACCAAGATAAAGACAAAATAGGAAAGGATTCTTTTGATTATGAAGGGTCACCATATGAATTTTCAAATGAAAGGATATGAAGGGTCATGTTAGTTTGGTGCCATTTTCCATGAAGATTGAAGGGTCACAAAGGGTGAAGGCCAAATGTCATTTGGAAAGCTATAAATAAAGGCTTGAGAATCCATTTTTAATGTGTGAGATAGAGTTTGATTTGTAATTGTTATATCTAGCTTAGAAGATTAGATGAGAGAGAGGAAAGAGATATTGTAATAAACTATCATTTGTTGAAATAACAACATTAAGAGATAGTTGTGTGATATAAACAAAGGGGTTGGTGCTTCTGTGGGTTGGTGCTCATGAATAGTTGTTGTGTTGGTGCTCAATAAAAGGTGTTGGTGCTCCTATGGGTTGGTGATCAACAAAGGGGTAGGTGCTCTTGTGGGTTGGTGCTCATGAATAGTTGCTGTGTTAGTGCTTAACAAAGGGGTTGGCGCTCCTACAAGTTAGTGATTGTGAATATTATAGTTTGATTTGGTGCTCATTCATATACTTGAGATTGTTTTCCATGGTTTTTCCCACATTGGGTTTCCATGTTAAATCTGGTGTCTCTCTCTATCTTGTGTGGTATTTAATATTTTAGTTTTATTGCATATCTTGAATGTACCATTAAGTGGAATTTTATTAAGGAAAAGTTTATAATATTTATGATATATTGATTCACCCCTCCTCTCAGTATATCCCATGCTTAACATTATGTACTATACACCAAATTCAAATATCCAAATCACCTAAAGATGTTCTTATTACTACTACTTCAAATAAACCATCAAGTTATTTAGTGATGGGTTCCATGAACACCTGCTCTTATTGTCTCTTCATGACCAAAAATTCCTATAATACATTTGTAGATCATTAAAAATCCTATAATGCTAGATATTAAACCTATGCATGATCCTTGGAAGTATCACTAGTTTATTACACTAGGTTATTAGTTGGGAGATACCTATAAACATCATTTTGAGGAGACCATAGCATAGTATTTTCCTTTCCAATATTCCAAAAATACCCAAAAAATAAAAAATCCAAAAATATATTTAGATTTTACATGTTTTATTAGTTCTTTGGCATCTATGTTGTTAGTTACATATTAACATATAACATATCATCTATTTATATACACACATATGTTTCATGTATCTTTTGAGTGTGATAGGGCATACCTAGGCATATGATCTATCCACTTTTAGATGTTGGGCCTTTCCTCTACTTATTTAATATAGACAATTGAGGAATCTTATTTTTTTTATTTCAATACACTTATTTTCACTTGGATTTTCAACCTTTGAGTATATTTATTATATCTCCTCATCCAAGTGGCATAATTGAAACACCTCTAGGCTATGGGTAGCCTAAGGATGAGGTGAATCTCTAGATAGGGCTAGCTCCCTTGATGTACCACTTGTAGATCACTACTACACCTATGATTTTGAGGGAAAATGAAGAGATAAAATTGAAATTAAATTATCCTAAAGGAGGTGATAAACCAAATTAGTTGATGACTACCAACCAACTGCATGTTACACATGAGAATAAGGGACTAACTAAACATACACTTCTCCAATCTGAATCTTCTCACATCAATATTTCATTATGTGGTTCTGATGAATGCTTAGGCTAGAAGGATTAAACATGAGGCCTAGGATGACACTATTTTAATAGACCAACTCACTCAAATTTGACACATCAATAGAATACTTCACATGAACTGCAAGAAGAATCTTTCTAACTACAAATAGGTGAGAGAATGAAATGATAATGCTAAAGAAACAAGTCATCACTAAGAAAAAATAAGCATACAAATGAAAAAACTATGAATAGTCATGGAAGAGGTAAAAATAAGTAATATTTACTGATCGATGGTATGCAAATGATCAAGGCTTCACCATACGTAGGTGGAGAATTCTTTACAAAGGCCACAATGGCTAGTTTTTATAAAAATTGATAGAGAGAGAGAGAGAGAGAGAGAGAGAGAGAGAGAGAGAGAGAGAGAGAGAGAGAGAGAGAGAGAGAGAGAGAGAGAGAGAGAGAGAGAGAGAGAGAGAGGAGAGAGAGAGAGAGAGAGAGAGAGAGAGGTCTAAAATTCATAAGGAAACTTGTAAAGATGATAATATTTTTTTAATTTGAATGATAATGGAATGTTAAATTGATCATGTAAGGTTAGGAAGTAAAAGTGTCACCCCAAGTCATAAAAATCTTGAAATGTGGCATAGAAGTTCTCATTCTACACAAGAAACTAACTTCATCATTCACCCCTATTAAAACATACAAAAATTATTAGGGATAGGTATAATTATTTTAATAATATGGAATAGTTTTAGACATGCATCTCCATGCATTGGTTGTAGTCTTAATCATCTAGAATCTTCTTAAAGTGAGCCATCACCATCTGTAGTCAAAGAAAACTCCTCTTTCACACACATTATAAACTTGGCCTCAAATGTGATTTATTTTCTCATGAAAATAATTAAAATTTGGTGAATTAAATGTTTCAATACCATACATGGCCTTATATTTCTTAGGGTCACCTTAAAAATTCTTCCACCTGAAGTTTTCACACTTCTCATCATCTTGCCCACTATGCCAATTTAGACTGGCTGAGATGATATCTATAGTAGGAAAACTTAATATTTTTAAAAATGAATTAAATGGGAATGGTGAGTTATATTAAGTCTAAATATGCATTAAATTTTTTTATTTCATCTCTTGAAACCTCCTACAACTTGCACAATACACAAAACTATAAAAAATACCTTGTTCTATACTCCATCAGTATAGTTTCATACAGTCAAAAAGTATGGAGATTAGGATTAAATATTAATATAAAAGTTTCAATAAATTTCATGGTAATATTAATATAATCAATTCCTTATCCAAGGGTTTGCAAGGGTTTCAAGCCATTTCCACTCTTTTGTTCATAAGAATAGGACATTAGAATTGAAAAATAAATTCGATAAGAATGATATTTAGGACCCTTGACATCACATATAAACCTATTTTATCTCCATTTAAATAATCAAAAGAGATATGAGCTTCCAAACCTCTCCTATCAATTTTGTTTCTCCACTTTACATAGGCCTGATGTAGTTTCAATCCAAAATTAGATTTTATTATGGTTTATATACATAAAAATATATTTATAAATTATATAATAACTCAAATCATTATTTAATCCATTATAATTCACTCATAATATTAGATTTGAATATGACCTCTCATCTGGGCACTAGGCTTGAACTTTGCCTAACAACCTATTTGCAACTCTTAAGGGTTTAGACCTTCCTGAAAGGTTTCTACCTTATATTATATTCTCATCATGTTATATTAGGTGTATTTAAATATATCACACCTTATTTAATGGTATTTTTATCTTTTGGTCTCATCCCCTTATATACTTTCCCCTAAGCCTGTCATTTACACTCAAGGGGAGTGCCCTCTATCTAAGATAAAATAGAGGAAACTTCTCCTATTTACTTCAAAAATTTGAATATTGGAGTGGAATATAATAATTATAAGGATTTAATAAAAAAATTCATCCCTTGGTCATATTACTAGATCCTCTAAAATCATTAAAAACCAAAACAGACTGTTAGGAAAAAATTGTGTGTAGGGTCTGTCATGTGAACTATGCCCTGCTTCTTTAGAGTTCCTCCTCTATGATTGATTTATTTTATAAAAAATAAATAAATATTTTAATTCTAATGATGGATATGTTTCAATATTTATTCACCACTCTGACCTTTCATGTACCCTTCATACTATCTTCCTAGTCAAGACCGAGTGCTTCCTTTGACTGTGTTTTGCTTGTTTAGAGCTCATGTAGGTGTTATTTACAAGAATTAGGACTTGTAACATTTAATAATATTTTATTTAATATTTAAAAAAAAATTTAATCCATTTATCATTTATCTTACACCTCCGGGTTGGATTGCTATCAATACCAGTCATAAGTCTCTTTTTGTTGACTATGTTTTTTGCCTTAAAGGGGACACTTATAGGTGCATGTCTACTATGTTGGAATTTGAAGATATTATAAATAAATTAATTAAATATTTAAAGGTCAATTATAATATATTTTTACCTATTTTTAATTTGTATAGTCTTTAATCATCACCTAGACACCATGTTCAACTCACTATCTACCTTCCTAACTGTATGTGAGCATTTTTTTGATGGACAACTTGTAGGTGTAAATAGGGTTGAAACTTAGTATATCACAATATTTAAATTATAATTTAGACCAAAATATTTATCATAAACCATATATAAATTTAAAACCATGGAGGTAGGGTCTAGTTTTACAACCCTGGGGTGAAGAGTCTAATTGGAGCCCAAAGCTTGTAGGTTTCACTAATGAACTTTAGTGAGCAAATGTCATGTTAGAGCCTCCTCAAAAATAGTTTTCTACTGATCATTTTTCCTCAATTTTTTTGTATATTAATACTAATATTTATATTATACAAGGATTTATCATCTATATGACTCAAATCCTTTCTAAACTTTCTCATATGACATCTACAAAACCACTAGGTGCTCTATTTTACACTTTTAGGAAAAAGAGCTTTGAATACTATCAACTCATGTTCTCATAGTAGTTTCCACTTCAATTTTATCATTTGATGATTCAAATATGTCTTCCCTAATTTTTCCCACATGCTATTATTTTAAAGAGAACCTTACCATACTCATATTTTATATACAGGTACCTTTAAGGATTTGTGGTACCACCTGTAGTTGGGTATTTGCACATACACAAGTAATGAATACAAATTTGGATAATGAGTAAGAGATACATGTTGGTGATCAATATTCAGCCCTTACCAAGATTTTAAATGTAATATCAGCACTATAGGAGATTGAAACACCTATCAATACTTCCCTTTCAACATGACATCCTCTAGAGGGCACCCGTAGGTATACTTAGGTTGTATGTAGGCAGTGAACCTAAAATGATTCATGTACCAAAGGGGCTAGATTCATAACTAGTTTATATTTTCAAAAAATTATCTACATGAAACATCATGATATATCAGGTCTTGGTACAATTTCATATATCTCACTTTTGATGTTTTCACTTCCTGTAGGCATCCATAGGTGCATATTTCTATCATATGGTTATGTGTGTGATTGAGGTACTAGCACAATCCTTTTTTATGCAATGTAAAGGTTCCTATTTGATGTTACTTATATTATATCATGTTCAAAATCATTATATTTTCATCACATCTTCATGAATCATTCTCAATAGGCTCCATACATGTGATTCCCTATGACTGCAAGTGAGAATGAGCAAGGGGTTGATTGGGAGAAATGGTAAGACTAAAAGTTGATAAAATCATGGTATGATGGAAAAAAATATGAAAAGAGGTGATAATATGGAATTTATACCTATATAATACCATATTACATCTACATGATACCTTTTTAGGGAACCAACATTCTAAAAATAAGGAAAACCTTTGACTGAGACCTCACATGGTGATACCTTCTTGCAATATGAGATGAATTTCTCATAAAAACACCATAAAAAATGAAAATGATCATGAATTTAATTTTAAAATATATCTAAAATCCTCTGGATTCAACATCACCAACTAGATTGTATGAACATGTCCAAAATAGAGTAAAACCTATAGGGTGTAGGAAATAGTGAGCATAAAAACATAGTCAACTTGATAGATATGGTTCATAAAGAATGGTTGAAAAATATTGGAACTATTATTATGCAAATAGATCTATCTAAGTGTACTTTCATCTCCCAAATGCATTTGCCTTGAAACTTCTTCTACTAACCATACCAAACATAAACCTGATGAACACTTCTATGTGTCTAAAAGGGCAAAGAAGGAATATAATGGTTTTAGATAAAAATAGCACTTTCAGAGTATTTCGAGCATGTAAATGAGTTTTATTAATCTAAAGTGTCATCTCACAACCTCATCCCATGTGTCCCATCCCTAATTGGTTGTATAATTTCCAAACTCTTCCTTTTTTAGTTGATTTCTTAATTTTCATCTAGATAACTTGTAAGTTTCAGATGAACTAACATTATTGATAGGGAATATGACTTATTAGACACATGAAATGAAAATAGGACACTTGGACACCTTTAAAATTGTTCCACTTGCATTTATGACCCCTAAAATTTTTCTAAGTGACTCAAAATGACATAAGGTTTTAAATGACTAAGACCAAGGCTAATATAGTATTAAATGATATAAAAATACCTATAATATACCTTATGACATAATATTAGACCCATAAAACACCTAAAAATCAAGTTATTACCTATAGGGCTCCCAATTTGACCTGTAGGGTTAAATTTGGTCAACACCACCCAAGTTATATAATTCTATGATAATTTTACATTATTATGTTTGAGCTTATATAATTATACATGTCATTTTCCATGCTTATATCTTTCAAAATTTACTTGATATGTTATGTACTTAACATTTTTTAACACATATCCATGCACTAGTTTGATATGTTTTTTTCGTTGGTTATAATTCCATGATTTTTATTTATGAACTTCCTTTAGTGTCTTTCCTTTATTTTTTGAGAATTTGAGCATATTATTTTAATTATGGCCCAAATTCTTATGTTTTCCTACTGTGACATTTGCATGTGTAATATTTTTTATATGCTGACATTTGAATATGTTATTTCTTGCCTTGTGGAAATTTTACTATGTCATGTCCATTTTATTGTGTGGAATTTGAACATGCCCCTTATTGGAGGTCTCCTTGAACCATTATATTTTTATTTGACTTTGAGTGCTCTTGTATGTGTGCTTATTATTGTTGAGCTTAAATTATTAACATCTAGACATTGCCATGATTAACATCATGCATCTTAAGATTTGATGCAATCACATACTATGTACCTAATTTATATATCTACCTAGACATGTTACTCATATATATGATACATGACCCATACACATATTATATAGTTATATTATCCTTTTGATATAAAGTAACTACCAATTTATAGTTCCTCTAATCTCAAATGGGACAGAATTTTAGTGGGGGCATTTCATAGAGGCATGGATTTCACACATTCATATTTTTAAATTTTAGTGGTGACATGTCATAGAGGCATGGATTTCACATTTTCACAATTTTAGATTTATTTGGGGCCATGACAAAAAGGCATGACTCTAAACTTATTCAGTAGTCAACATTCTTAGATTACAGTGGGGCCATGTTATGAAAACATGTTCTAGACACTTACACTAGTTCTAAAATTCTCTATATTTAGTGGGGGAATGTCATGGGACCATGTTTTTACACACTTTTACAAATTTCAAGTTGGCCAAATTTCATAGTTATATGATTCGGATACACATTTGTGGAAACATTATATACATTGTTATCATTGTTAAAATTGGGTTTAAACTTGAGACATATATGAGGTGCTTATTACATGAAAAAGAGAACAGTAAATTGCAAAATAAATTTTTCTTTCATATTCTAAATACTTATGTAGTCTTTAGCATATAAAAGGTTGGAATTTTATGGACTTGTTATTAAGTCAACCTACTACATTAGTTGGTTCACTTTTGGCAAGGTTGAGGTGATTGCATCACTTAATCCTACCAAGTTTATAATATTGAGTGATAAAATCATCCACCCTCACTAGATTTATGGTGTGATTTGACTTGGATCACTCATACTCACTAGCCTATAAGTATGGTTTGGTTACATGGTTGAGTTAATCACAACTGCCAAGTGAGGAGAGAGTTAGTTAAATAAAATTGTAAGTTTTCTTCTTTGACCCTATTCTATAGTATCCCTTCTCAAGGATAGAGATTTTAGGTTTGGATAATCTACAAAGGATATAGACAAACTAAGACCATTTTTAGACACCCATTATCCTCTTAAAACTTTCTAAAATTAGGCCTAATTAGGCCTCTTCACTGACACAATCTTAAATATTGTATTATACATTAGGGTAAGGTTCTAAAACCTTCAAAATATTGTAGAGGACATAAATTTACCTCAAATTGAAAATTTTTGGGAATTTTTAAGTGTGGAAATGTCAGATACATGATTTGGAACTAAAAACCCTAATGTATGTTGACACAGTCCTTTTAGAGCTTGTAAGGAGAAAAAATGAGTTATTTGGAATTCTATTTGGTTTTAAACACTCTTAATGGTTGGATAAGGTTTGTATTAACTTCATACAGCTTTCCCAAAGATCCTTAGGCCTTGAACACTCCCTAACGATCTCCATGATAAATATAAACATAATTTTGTACACTCTTTTAGGACTATATACACTTATTTGAATGTTTTATCATAAAATTACTCACTATTTATGTTCTAATCATCTAAAAAGGTCACTCAAACCATGTGAAAACCCTGTACAATGTTATCACTATGTATAACATCTGAATGTAGCTCCCAAAACACCTTTGTTCTCTTATCCATGGATTGTGTTAAAATAATGTTTACCAAATTTGTGTATGGTGAATTAAAAATATTGAATTACAAATAATAACTCATTATAGGAAAGGAAACAAAATAAAATGCTGATCACATACCATGTTCTCATCTTAAAAAACACTTGTAAGAACCTCTAACTGATACCTTTGTTCTATTTCTTCTTAACTATCTTAGTAGATAGAGCTTTCTAATATTGGATATGGGATGTTCAATATATATCAATTAACAATAATAGTCCTTTATAAACAAGAAAACAATAATGAAATGATAATCACCTACCATATATCTCATTTAACATCACCAAAAACTCAATACAATGTTATTTCATCTATTGATTTCATTGGAATCATAACTATAATACACAAAATTATTCAAATATTCAAGGTTTTAATCAAATTTTTGATATTTTATTACTTACTATAAGATATCCACCTATGTACATGAATTATTATCTTCTTTATGATTGAATTTATGATTTTTTTCACTCCTAACAAGTCTCTAGTTGAATCTTGAACATTTCCAATGCATGTTGATCTTGGTGACTAGCCTTCTTAGGTGTTATGCAAGATGGGAACATGGAAAATATGAAAAATAAAGAGTTTGAATCCATAAAGGCCATTATAATAAATAAAATACCGATATACACACTAAAATACAACATCAAAAACCAACAATAACATGACTTAGACCATAGAAACTATGCAAGAAATTCAAATATTTAAATTGGTAGTTTTGGTGGGAAAGTATCAAATGAATTCCAATTCAAGTTTTGTGGAATCCTAAGATATTTAAATGACTCCAAATTGACCTATATGACTATTAAGGCCTATAATGACTCAAAACAATATAAGGACAAACCAAAATTGATGAAAAGGGTGATGTTCCTACATCAAACTACTAGCCTTGAAAGTTTTCATGAGTTCTTACTTGTGAATCATTATTGATAATCATATTGCAAATTTTTCCTTTAGATCTTCTCCTTTTCTTATACATTCCTTATTTATCCATATGTGTCCTTGATCCCATAGTCTTCTTAGGAGTGATAAGTATTGACATAATATTACATACTCTTCAAGTGTGCATCTTTCTTCTTTGAGACTAATATTATTTTTACTTATCTCTAAACCTTCTTAAAATATACCTACACATGAAATAAATGACTTAAAGAAAACCACTTATTTATCATACTCCTTGATCCACTCCTTTGCACTAACCCATGCTTCATTTTAATCATAATTTATATTGTTATAATGGACCTTAAGATGCCCATTCTTAACCTTTACTTGGTTCATTCTCTCTTCATTCCTCCTTAACTTCAGAACATCATTTTATTATACATTGTCTGTGCCAAGATCTTCCTTATATTCTTCATCACTCATAAGTGTTTTGCTCCTATGAACATTCTCAAACAACTTTTCAATTTTAATTGTTTCATCAATTACGAGGATTGATTTTCCCTCATGTACATTGAATTATACTTGAACCACTATTTTCTACTCTTCTTCCATTTTTATTAGCTATTTGATGAAGACTCTTCCTTTTATGGACTATTCATTACATCTTATTTTACCACTATTTTCATCCCCAACTCTAAAATTTTTATGGTTGTCCTTCAAGACAACTTCCTCTTTTTCATCCACAAATTTTTTAATTTGTACTTTGTTACTATTATTACCTTTCATGGTAATATCCTTCATCAAACTTACCTTCTCAATGAATTTTTTTGGATATCTCGTACCTTTTATTAAAGAAAACTTATTAGACAGTCTAATAAACAACCTATCCACATGTTCATCTGGTAAAATCTAAATTGTTAAAGATAAATTAGGTTCTTGGTGAGCTGTAACAACTAATTTTTTTATCAAAGGACATGTTACTTCCCTGATCCTTTTTATCATGTTTTAATAAATCTTTATCACCTATAATCAATACCTTAATACTTCCTTTTGATACTACATCCTCTTCTTTTAATGGTATAAGTGTATGACTATGTCTTTCTTTTTCAAAGGTATATGTATTTCTTTCTCCATCATGAATGTATCTCATATCATACTACCAAGGTCTCCCTAAGAGCACATGGCACACATCCATTGGTATTATGACACATAGAACTTTGTCTTTGTATCTTCCAATCTAAAAACTTACCCAACATTATTCATTGACAAGAAATTATAGCCCCTTATGAAGCCATGAGACCTTATATGGATTTTGATGTGGAAACCTCTTCAAGATAATATTTTATACCATCTCAACTAATAATATATTATTTGTAATGCCTTCATCAATCACCATTTTGCAACACTTACCTTGATATTTGCATGTTGTCTTGAATAATGTCTTTCTTTGGGTAGTCTCCTTATCCTTAGGTGTTTTTATTAGCACTCTCTTCATAAAAAAAGAATCACCAAATTATGGCTCATCTATGTGAGATTGAGAACCCACACTCTATTCTTCTATTTGTACTACTTGATTTCTAATTTTAGTTTTAAAACCACTAGTTTGAGAGTCCTTTAGACATTGGCAAAACCTATGACTAGTAAATTTATTGAACTTGAAACATTTTTTAATGAATCCATTGAATCCTCTTCCTCTTAGTGTGTATCATCTTCTAAAGTATGGTCTCCTTCATTTGAATCCACCTCTTGAATTGGAAGCATGTTTTTGTATTTTTGAATTACTTTCTCCTTTCTCATATACCTAAAACTAAATTATATATGCATTATCTCCTCTACCTATAAAAGGTTTATTTTTCCCCATTGAATGTTGTGTTTTCCTTCTATTTATCTTATCTTATTACTTCAAAGCATATTGATAACACTCCTCAATAATTCTAGGACTTACTAGGTTGAGTTAATATTGAAGATTATAACTTCACCAATTAAGATATCATACAATATTCTCCACATCCTCTTCTATGTGGCCTAATCTAATTTTCAACTTGTATAACTCCTCAGTCTAATCCTTAACACTCATCTCCTTTCACTTCAAATTATATAATTTATTGAATAGGTTAGTATGATAATCACCTGGCATAAATTTTGCCTTCAAATTTTCCACCATCTTATCCTATCTTAGATCTTCCTTTATTTATCCTCTCACCATGTAAATAATCCCACCAAAGGGATACATGTCATTTCAATTTTGTGCAATAAAACTTTACTTTATTCTCATCTAGTACATTCTCATTATCCAAATATTTATCTAGTTTTATAATCCAAAAAATCAATTCCCCACCATATGGGCTACCTACATAGGTATGAATATCTATATTTAGATTTGAACCCTATCTCATCACTACCTTTAGTAGTCTATCAATTATTTCCTCTTCATGCTCTTCATTTTATTATTCTTCTTTTGGTGCTTATGATTCTTATTCTTTATCACTCATATCCCCTGTTACAACTCTTCTCCTCTAATTGGAATCTACTACTATAAGCCTTATCTCAAAACTTATCTTTAGGTTTATTAACTCCTCCAATATTGCATCTCCTATCTAGATATTTTCTCTTCCACGTCCTCTTAGATTCCTCCTAAGTGGAATTTTGGCTTACCAAACAAACTAAATGTTAAAAAATCAATTTAATCTTACCTCAATGAGTGTCACATTCCTTTAATCCTACTTCAGGTATAAAACCTACTTTGATACCAATTTTATGTAGAGGGAGAGAGTTGGCTAAATGAAATTTAAAGTTTTCTTCTTTAACCCTATTCTCTAATAGCCCTTCTCAAGGACAAAGATTATAGGTTTGGAGAATATATAGAGTATCCAAATAAACCAAGACCATTTATAGGCACCCATTATCCTCTTACATCTTTACAAGAAGTTTCAAGTCTCAATTCTCAATGGAAACCCACTAAATTTACTAGTCCTTTTTGTAATTAGGCTTAATTAGGTCTCCTCATTGACACAATATTAAATCTCATACTATATCATAGGGTACAGTTAAAAACTTTAAAATATTATATAACATATAAATTTACCTCAGAGTCAAAATTTTGGGGAGTTTTCAATGGTGGAAACATCAGATAGATGACTCTAAAACTAAAAGCCTAGTGTATGTTGACATAGGCCTATTTGAGCCTAAGAAGAGACAAAATGAGTTATTTGGAATTATATTTGGTTTGAAACACTCTTAATGGATGGATAAGTTTTGGATTAAATTTTTATAAGTTTACCAAATATCCTGATTCTTTGAACACTCCCTAACCATCTCTAAGATATAGATAAACAAAACTCTATGCACTCTTTCAGGACTATATGCACTTAATTAAATGTTTGACTAGAAAATTACTCACTATTTATGTTATAAGAATGTATAAATTTCACTCAAAACATGTGAAAACCCTATGCAACCTTCCCACTATGCAAAACATCTTAATGTAGCTCCCAAGACACCTTTGTTCTCTTATCCATGGACTATGGTAAAACATGGTTTACCAAATTTATGCATGGAAACTTCAAACTATGGAATTAAAACTAAGAAATCATTATAGGAAAGGATACAACATAAAATATTGATCACATACCATTTTATAATCTTCCAAAACACTTATAATAACCTCTAATTAATACCTTTATTTTATTTCCTTTTCACTATCTTAGTAGAAAGAGTTTTCCAAAATTAGATATGGGATATTCAATATATATCAATTAACGAAAAGAGTCATTTATAAAAAAGAAAAAAAACATGAAATGATAATAACCTAATATATATCTCATTTATTCTCACCAAAAATTCACTATAATGTTCTTTTATCCATTGATTCATTGGACTCATAACTGTAATCCATAGAAGTTTTCAAACATACAAGATCTTATTCAAAGTTTTGATCTTTTTATTTATTATTAAAATATATATACCTATGTACATGAATTATTATCTTCTATACAATCTAATTTATCACTTTGTAAACTCCTAAAAAGTCTCTAAATGAATCTTGAACATTTCCAACTTATGTTAATTCTTGGTGACTAGCCTTCTTAGGTGTTATGCAAGGTGGGAACATGGATAATATGAAAAATGAAGAGTGTCAAATGATAAAGATAATTATAATAAATAAAATACCCATATACACCAAAATAAAACATTATAATCCAAAAATAACATGATTTAGATCATAGAAATTATACAAGAAATTCAAATATTTAAATTGGTAGTTTTGGTAGGAAAGTGCCAAATGAAATCCAATTCAATTTTTGTGGAATCTTAAGACCTATAAATGACTCAAAATTGACCTCTATACCTACTAAGGCATTTAATGACTCAAAAAACTATATGAACAAGCCAAAATTGTTCAAAAGGGTGATGATCCTACATCATAAAATTGCCTTTACTCCAAGGTTGGGGGTAATTGTCATCTAATATATATATATATATATGTGCAATTTTAGGCTTTACATTTTCCTAATCTCAGTTTCAAAGATTCATAATGAAACATATTTTAAAATCAAATTTCCAAAAGGTAAGATGGTTACATCGATACACATGTGTACTCTTAAACTTGCTAGATCTTTACTTTCAATCATTTCAAATTATTTCAATTTTAGATTATATGAAATGATTATATACTATAACATGATATTGGTTATAGGTTATTCACCAGTAAATAAATCAAGTGGGAATCACATAAGGGAAAGGTGTGAAATACATACCTAGGTACGTTTTTATTTTATTTTTAAACTAGAAATTTCATTACTACATTAAGGGGAGGGGATGTAAACACTAAATCTAAAATATATAGCACCTTAATCTTGTGTAATTTAAAATTACTTCTCATGGTTATACCCTTTAGTTCTTAGACCTTCCTGATACCAAAAGGATCCCATCCTCTATCTCTTATGACTACTAATTATCTCTTGGTCTAACCATATGTTATTCTAATGACCAAGATTTTCTTTAATATTCAAAAATTTATAAACTTGATTATTATCATCCTCTACAATTTTTGGACCTCTACCTATTTTACAACTTCCTAGACACTTGCATGTCAATAAGATGCCTACATCGATGATAATGTCACGTGCCAAACTAAGTGTTTAATGCCATAAAGTCATCAAATTTATAATTGTAACATGTCCTTATGGTTGGCCTAAGTGATTTAATGTGAGATATTTCCAAATGGGATTTTCAGATATACAAGATCAACTCTCATTCATTCTTCACCTAGAAAATACTTAGAAAATATGTAACAAATCACAAGGTGACTTGAATAAATAACTAAATAAAACATTCAAGTGAGCAAAGCTTCCATATTATTTCCTATTTCAATAACAGTCATAGGGACAACCCATCTATAGGTATGAATTAATAAAGGAGCATTATATGAAACTTATTTGTCAAGTTACAAGCTAAATCACTCCATGTAATTTTGTATGTAGTCAACTAAAAATTGCATTTTGATACTAAGAGTGTTGCTTGAGTTAGACTATTCTTAGCTTAGATGTAAACCTATCCTATATCCTTTGCCACACATTTTTAGTCATTGTGTACACCACATACAATTACAATCAGCTAAATCATAATCCTAAGACAAATTTATAAAATCTTAACCCAACTTGCCCAATATTATTCTAGGTGGACATTAGTGGCACATTGAGGATACTAAAACCACATGGTGCTAGTGTAATCAACTAGGTACTACTATCTTTTTCCCCAACTATCTTGAACATATACTTTTTCAAATGTGTGCCCTTCCTAAGGTTAACCTAAGTACATTTTCTTATCTGTACAAGCCACATATCTCTATAAATTCAAATCTATTTGAATTTTATTCACTATATGGAAAATATATGCAAAAGACTATTCAAACAAAAGACAAGTTGAGAAAAATTAAGGTATTTGATCCCTATTCTGCCTTACTTATACATACTACCATATACAACTTACCTATGCCTAGTTTTTAAAAATTTCAAATCTCAAGCACATTAAAGGAATCTAAGTCCACTCTCATTCTATAATTCCTTGCATTTACACCAACCATGAAATGGGTGAACTACATTGGGTTTGATCCCTCATTGAATTATTGATATGTAGGAAACTTTATTCACAGTAGGGTGTTGAGGATGTACAGCCTATCTAACTAATAAACACACATATTTAGCTCATGCCATACTTACAATGAGAATTAGTGTTTTCACACTAAATTAAGTTTTATAGGCAAAACATAAAATTATAGATTTCATGCACATAGGAATATGACTAACAAACATAGGCACAAGTGATATAGAAAAATAGGAACAACCTTGCAAAGGGGACACTAGTGCCACTTTAAGGACACTATAGCAGTATGACATTACTATCCAAGTGGGGTGATTTTTTAAAATGAGAAAACAAATCCTATAACCCTATTGGCAACACTCAGACCTATCCATAACTCAATTTTTAGAACCTAGATCATCCACAATAGTCAATTTATAGATAAGTCTATATTTATGCATATTTATTACTATCTATAGAAATTTAAATAAGGTTAAAATCCATAGTAAATAAAATTTTAATTATTTCATATTATTTAACTAATTTAGACATCTTATCCCTTTAACCAAACATAGGAATTACACTTGTAAAACCTTAAAAGGTTAAATTGACTTATCACACATTACATCCTTATGCACACATAAAAAACACATAGGAAAGAACTAAATAAGTCTAAGGATATATTTTTATTATTATATATGTAGGTAACACCCATTAATATAGGGGTCCTTAGGTTATCTTGACACCATGTGCCCACTAACCTATTTTTTCATAGTCACTCCAAGGACAAAGAATCTAGGTTTTGATCATTTTACAAAGAGTAACATCTTGCATGAGATTTGAACACAACAAAGTAAAGGTGACATAAATCCTAAAATATTTTAGGTGGTTGCATTTATATACAATAAATATTCCACACTTGACACCTGCATCCAACTCAGACACCAGCATCGATGTAATTATCTAAATATGACATAAGAATTCAATACCACAAAATACAAATTTCCAAAATCTGATGAGTTATCTAAAATATAGATCTAATTTAATTTTATCCTATTCCATTTCAAATCTACATGCTCACATTAAAACAACTAGGTACTCTTGTTTTCAATTTATTTCAATAACAATCAACAACTACACTTTTTATTATCAGCATATCTTAGATTTAAATTTAGAACATTGAGTATCTAAGTTTGTAAATTAATTGGCTTGCTATAAATCTATTTATCACCCTTGTGCTGATCAATTTATATATTTTTAACCCTATACTATATTGACCCATATAAATTTAAGGTTAAATAAAAATATATAAAAACTAGAGTTTAATTTTATTAAACTCAAGAATAACCTAACCTTGAAAAGGAGTAGAGGATAAAAGGACTTGTGAAGTTCAAAGGAGAGAATAATTAACCAGTTAAATAAAATTTTATGTATCTCCATTTGTAAAAATATTCCATGGTTTGAGCATTCCTTAAATTCCTACTAAACATGGCTATTCTAGAATTTGATAATTTTAGAATTTTCAAGATTTCAAATATTTTATTTGATCCTTACCTAGTGGATTTGTTTAGGTATCTTAATTAAATTCATAGTAAGAAATATTTCCCTAAGAGGCCTCAAAATGTTAAATAAATTATGCCCTTCACCAATATAAACTTCAATATTTCTTAACATTAAAGATCCAAATTTATCTAAGGTCAAACAAATTTCTTTAACAATTAAAATATATTTAATAAGCTTGACTAGCTCAAGGCAATGCAAAATCTCCTTATTCTTATAATCTCTTGCCTGTTTACATAATCAACTATTTATTCCTTAAATTTTATATCACTATAAGATAAGCTTATTACCATACTCATGGTTTTATCTTATCATTTTTCTTTAGCCAATTTGAAAATCTTAAAACTTATGGCTATTTAGTTTAATTAAATATATAAAGCATATCAACAGAGATCTCACATATTTGTATTTTAATTCATATAAAAACATGAGATAATCCCATAATCAACTAGGTATTTATTCAATTTTAAATCCTATTAAGCTAAGCTTAGTGTCATACTCTAGGTTTGCTCCTATCATTTTTCCTTAGTAATTGTTTCACTAAATTTTGAATCTATTTGATGTTTAAGGAGAAACAAAGATGAAGGGTATGTATTAGAGATTAGAGAGAACTTGGATTGGTTGTGCACTGTATCTAGATGATGTTGAGCACTCCTCTTTGGATAGGGAGGACTACCTATGAATAAGAAATCACTATCACCAAAAATATTTATTAGTAGATATATGAGTGGGCTGCCAAGCTATGTGCTTATTCCTAGAAGTGTCAAACATCCTTAGAGATGATAGTCCACTTTTTAAAACAAAATGGTAATAAATAACAAAATGAAAGAGAGAGTAAGAGAGAGATGTTTGTATCATTCTTGTAGTTTAAGTGCAGTAGAGAGTGACACAGTGCATGTAATATATGTTATTGGTGTTTTTGGAGGTTATTTAAGTAGGCTTAAAGAAGTTGGTGGAAATACATAGTCATTGACATCGATTAAGGCTGCCAATGTCGATAAGGAGATATGAATGATATTGGTTATGTGACTAATGTTAGTAGGGATATTAGGTTCTTAGGAAGTCTTAGGAGACTTTTTTGAGTTGGGAGGTGGATGTTGGTCAGGTTTATGATGTTAGGAAGAGTTGTAAGGGAGTGGGTAAGACTCAGGTGTGTCTAGATAGAGGGTTGGTATGTTGAAAGTAGACGGAAATAAGTGAAGGAGTTTTATAACTCCTCCATAAGGAGAGTTTAGATGTTCATAAAAGGATAAATATTATAATGTAAAGTAATTATAAAATTACTATTTAAAGGAATTAAAAAACATAAAGATATACTTAGCTAGTGAAATGGATGAACTGTGAGTACCAAATAGATGGCTCTGATGAGGCATGTTAAAGCAATAGATGAATAGAAATACAAATGTGTGCTACTATTTTATAAGAATATAATATAAGTGTAGTATATCCATTCCTAATCTAGACTAATTTTTGTAGAGTAACAGTAAGCCTAGATGTAGAGAGTTGAATGCCAAAGCTTGTATGCAAAAGATTGAGTTTTTTTAATTTTTGTTGACTTGAATATTAGCTTGGAATTTCAATTAAGTAACTAATGTTGGTGATCCCACCGACATCAACCATGGGTTGACTGACATTGGTGGTATGAGAATAGGTAAAAAGGATATATTTAGCCTATTTTCTATTCCTTCTCTTGCCAAGTGTGGTATCCATTAAGAAATGGTAGAAATGAAAGGTTAAGAAGGATGTAGTTAATTAGGAATTTAAGATAGGGTTGAGAATAAGTCATGGGTAGTTAGGATTAGGGGACTAAGTCTTGAGGTGACTCAGAGGGTAAGAGTTAGTCTTAGGATGAGGTGGCCAGGTAAGGTGGCATAAGTAGTTTTTAATTAACTTAACTAAATATTTTAAATTAATTAATTTGTGAGGGGTGAAAACATGGGTGAGGAAGGCTAATTATTAAAAGGTTCTCAATGGGGGTTTTGACATAGGGAGTTACATACATGTGTGACATAATTTTGGTGTCTATAGTAATTTTGAAAATCTTAAAAGGCTTATGTCTAACCAGTTTAGTTAAATTTATAAATTAGATTAATATAGCACATATTTCTAATTTATTTCATCCAATGACATGAAATAATCTGAGGAAATATGGGTGACATCAACATATAAAATGCCCTCATGTTATCGATTTATTAAATCCCCTCACACCATTTAATTAATTCATAATGAAAATATGATCTTAAGTCTTGAAATTATGTAATGTGAGATTCATAACATAATAAAAAATTAAAAATGTCACGTAGTGATTTTGACCTATAATATAGAGTTCAAAATCATCATAGATGGGATTTTGTGCCATTAGACTATCTTTAGATCAATGACATGAGACATTTTTAATAAATAAAGATGACATATTCAAGTAAAAATAACCCACCCTAATATATTGATCTCATAGTGTTGATGTTCATCCATTCAATCCATAATTTTTATAAAATATTATGAATTAGTCAATTATTTAAAGTGACTAGGATCGAAGCATCACAATAGAGCCCTCAAGTTGTCTGATCAAGAAAAAGTCAATGTCATGAGATATTTTTATCAAAATGGATGATGCAATCATAATTAAAATATATAATGTCATTGGATCATATTCACATTACTAATCTTTGGATATTTGTTCATGTAAAATAAAGTGATCTAATTATAGATCTTCTATGAGATATATCTTTTATTAAACTAGCTAATTTATTTGAGTTATAGCCTACTTAAAATAACTTAATTATAGTTTCCTATCTTAATAAACTTAAATCATTGAGATCAATATTTTTCTCTAAATTAATTTATAAAGTTGTTTATAATTGATATTTCCTATAACAAACACTCAAAATCTTCACAAACTCAGTAGTTTTATTAATGACTCAATAATTTAAAGGATTTGTTAGTCTTTAGATAAATGACATAGGATTATCAAGCCATTTTTTCATAAAGTATGTAAGATTAGAAGAATAAATCTCATAAGGATGGTATGAACTAATTTACTCACTCTATTCATGCTCACATGTGGATTTAATCCAATGGAAGTGAGATCATGCTAAGTAAATATCAAGGACTTATACATTGAGTTGAAATATGAAACACACCATAGCTACACATACATAATTAAACTACTAAAATAAATTTGTTTAGGTAAATGTATTCTATCTATTTTTTTACTCAACAACTGATAGTATTTAATTTTATCTTGAATTTTTCCTTTATAAATTGCATGCACTCATTTTAGCAATGGGGTGGATTCCTTGGATTTGAATTTAAGTCCTTCATATTTTGTAATATTTGGCCTTTTTTAATTTACTATGTAATATTATTTTGAGCCTTATTATTGAGATATAATGTATTTTATGCATAACTAAGATAATTTATGAAACATTATATGGATATTGTATGCTTTCCTTTCGTCTCTTATCTTTCTACTATAATTCCATTCCCATATTTAGATTTAATATTGCCTCATGAATTCTATTTATTTATCTTACATTCATTTATTTCTTTCATAGTGATAGTTATAGGTTTTCAAAGATAGGTAACTAACCCATTTTTATTACACATATATATTCCATTTCCATTTTTAAAGATTTATTTATTACATTAGGAGTATCTCTAGTTAGGTGGTTTAACATTAGAATAGGAAATAAAATCATATAGATATAGAGTTTCTCTATAAAGAATAACCCAACACTGAGTAGAAATCCCATGTAATGTTTGAAATGTGGGATTCATAGATCATAAACTTCATCACAAAAACAAAAATAACATACTTAAGAAAAATTTACATAGCTTCTCAAGAGAAGTGTACAAATAGTCAATAAAAGTTTCTTGATAAAATTACTCTAATTATAAATCCTATTTAAATTGAAATGTTAATTACACCAATGACATAGAAAGATGTGGAATCAACCCTCAATGAGTTTCTTAATTCTAAATCTCTAGGGATAATAGTTTTAATGTAGATTTATTTTTGACCCTATAACTATATTTAATAAAATTACACACATCTTCTCAAGACTTGATGCAAATTTGAGACACTTTGAATAATATTTAACTCTTATAACAAGTAAAATATTCTTAATATTATTAACATATAAGGAGAAGACTCAACACTAGATAAATTATGTGTAATATACATAAGTTATAAAAATCCACATTAGATAGAAGAAAACACATTTGGTAATATGGATAAAGTAAAAGATCTATTGACAAGTGGTAGGCAACCAAAAAAGGATGATGTGGATGTAAAGGGATCAATAAAATTTATATCCATGTTAAATAAAACTATGATAAGAGGGGAAAATATTATGCTATCATAAAAAAACTGGGAAGGATGTGCAAGGATCATTCAAATATAGTTGGTAGACCAAGAACATATTCTAAGAATATGTGTCGACAAATATCAAAATATGTGTCGAGAATGTCTAAGGAAACCTATAAATTTGGGTCTTATAATATCATTTGAGACATATATGTGTCTATGTAATATTTATTCTAGGTTTATTACATGGTTTGGTTAATCAAGGGTGATAAAATTAGTGAGTTAGGGTTTGCAGGAAGAATGTTTTAAATTTCATCTTTGGATGATGAGTGTATGCTCTGTTAACAAAGTATGATATATAAATATTATATAAATAAATTAATATATGAATTAATAGTGTATTTTGGACTTTTAATGACTATCTCTATGTTTATTTTCATGTACATGGATGATGTCTTCTACCTTTAATTCATAATATGAGTAGATGTGTGTTTGCATACATCTTTATGTTTTACTTACATAATGGGTATTTTGGTGTTATCATGTTGTGCCTCAAATGAGTGATTATGGATTTGGATTTAAGTAATATGTCATTGTAATAATCTGGGTGTCCATTTATTTATTGTTCTCAATATCCTACATAAGGCTTAGTTAGTTAGGGTTTACGAGTTACAACATTTTAGTTCTATTGCCAGGACCTTGGTTGAAGAGGACACGGATATCAACTTAATGCATGATAGGAAATATATCTTTAGATAATTTGGAATCTTGGTTTGAAATAAAATCTTAAGATTTCACTAATAATATTATAGAAATCAAGGGTTTGAAACCTAAAAAAAGTTAAAGGAGCATATTTTAAGTGATCTTTATGAGATTTGTTTTGTGGACTTACATAACAAATACATGTTTTTTTAGAAACATAAATGATAGTAACAATTTGAAATTATATATTTTGATATGTTTAGACTAAATATAAATAAAATAAAATAAAGTAATTAGATTATGAGTGGAAAATACTCATAAATGTCTAGTAGATAGGTGCATTCAATAGCTACATTTTATGAAATTTGGTCTTAAAAAACTCATTTTAGGAAGAGTAAAATATTTAGTTTCTGTATGAGCATATATGATCATTTATTACATAAATTTTAGTGTGTATAAATATGTTTATTATTGAGTGTGGAATTTTAACCATGATAATAATTGTTAATTTTTCTCACACTTCATCTAGGAAGAATAGTGGAAAATAGTAAAACAAGTGTTGCATAAGTTAAGAGAAATTGTAGTAATAAATAACCTAATAATGAGAGGGAAGAGAGGATGTAAAATTATAGTGAAGAGGGAAGGATTTTGTAAATGATATGTCATAGGAGTCAATTAAAATTAGAAATGACATATGGTGGGTTTATGTAAAGGTGAGTAATGCTTATTTTTGTATGGGAATGTGAATATTTAAAATTCCATGTTTGAGGATGATCCATGGTAAGATAATGATTGTATCTGAAAAGGAGATGAAGTTTTAGGAAGTGCCTAAGAGGAATGCATCTCCAAATATAATTCACTATATGTCCACAACGTATGCATGTTTGGATTTAGAAGAATAAATTAATACATTGGTGGTTAAAGTGAAGAGGTATATACTAACAAGAGAGAAAGTTTTTATGTTGAAAAAAATTATATTTCAAAGTTTGACTGAAAGTAATATCATATGCATATAGGTAAAATGGTTTTAAGGAAGAATGAGGATGTGAGATGCTACACTAGTACAAGGATATATTGTACAAGGTCTATTGGTATGGAAAACCATTTCATTAAGGAATCCCATAGTTATAAGTGAGGGAGGCGTTTCACAAAGAAACATAGTACAACATATATCTATTGAAGGAGGGGATCTTAGCATAATGGGAGGAGGTATTGTGCCTATAATAAATACACAATAACTAAAAAAAATGGTGTCACTTATGAAATTTGTATATGAAATGTAAATGAATATTATAGAATATATAGGAATTAAAAATTCCACAGAGCATGTTCAAAAATTTGAAATTGCATAGGGAATGAAGGGATTTAACACAAGAAAATAAATCTAGCTAGTTTGTGATGAATTTGTTAGATCATGCACACATATAGTATAGGAAAACAAAACCCAAATCAAATGATGGTAAATTTTGAACAAATAAATAATAAATTAATGAGGGAAACTCACATCCTTGAATTTGGGTAAGAGAGCATCTCTACACTGAAAGAGATGGAGTAAGACTCTAGTGAAAGTGTACAAAGATATGACACATGTTTTAAGACACTTATTTTGAAGTTATCATATGAGATATAATAATTTTATCATGTGAAATAATTTGTCTAAGGATTTTTTATCCTATAGGAGACAAATTACCATGAATATTTTTTTTGATATGTGAGAGGCACTACATGAAGAACTCAAAACCAAACATTTTAGGAATTTTGATATAAGGATTAACCCATTTATTATATCCTAAATATCAAATATGGTGATATAAAAGTAAAGTATTAATATAATTTTTTAATGATGTATTATAAATTAAATATGGTGTGCCAAAAGTGAGGTAGAGAGTCACACCATGGAAAATTTCACAAATAAAAAGGTGCAAGTTTAAGTGGAGAAATTTTCATGTGAGATGTGTAAGGGATATCAAGAAATGTACAAATTGGCTTTTTCTAAAACATGGAAAAGAATCAATTTCACTTATTACCATAAGATATGTGATGTAAACACTCATGATAGATAATTTAAAATTGATAGATGATATTAAAGATAAAAGGATATGGGGCTCTGCCAAGGCACCAATTCACCACAACTAATGTATCAAGGTGGTTAAAAAAATCAAGGAGGACATTATAAACCTCAATATTTAGGGTTTAACCAAAACCAATGTGGGGGTTTTTACCACCACCAAGGGAGAGGAAACACCCAAAACCAATGAGATAATTATTATTAAAATGTGGGATGTAATAATAGAGGAGGATTAGAAATTCAAAATAGCAAATTCAAATTGAAGATTTTTGTATGTGTAGAAATACCATGCTACATTATGCTATAACATATGAGATGTTTTTAAAATGACATATGTTTTGGATAAAAACATATGATGACTAAATTATTTTTATTGCATGTGGTATTTTTAATATGTTCCTTTGATATGAGTGATTACAAAAATAGGGCCTTCATACCTCACCTCAATAGGGGTCATTATAAAAGAAATTTCCAAAGTCAAGATGTATCTTTTATGATCAAAGATGTGCTAGATTATTTACTTGATTGATCAAGAAGTGGATAGGATATTGTGTACTCCTTAAAAAGTGTCTTAACTATGTTTCAATCATTAGTAGAGAGTATAGGATGTCGTTATATCAAAATTTGGATTAGGTGTTAATCTAATTAAGATAAACTATTGAGTAAATTATAATGCATATTATATACATTAATCAAACATAAATTGATTCTAAATTACTATTTTTATAAATTTTATAAATGGGTAAAATAATAAGAAATAAATAACCTATAACTTGAGTCTAAAATACTACAACATTTATTATAAATGGACTATGAGACTATGTAAAGTTATTTTAAATTAGGAATAGGGATCCACATTATCTTGGGACAAGGTCATGTTGTTTGGAATTTACTAGTATGCATGCATGTCTCTAGGGTGTGTCTCTTGGGTTTCTTGACCTTTTTCTAAATTATGACAAATGTTCATTATATAGTAGGTCCTATGTGTCTATTCAGATTCCTTCACTTCCCTATGGGATCTATTGTGTGCCTTGGTCTTCACTTTAATATTATCTAAATGACAAGAAAGAATAAATAATATAAAATGAGGGAAATGAGCAAGGGGTTGGGTTTTTTCTTGACCTCAACATCTCATGTGTTGAACTTTTCCTACATTAAATAATTTAAGCAGGGGTTTAATTTAAATAGGATTGCACTAGGATATAACATTCCATTAATATTTTACACATGCCAATTATTATATGATTTAAAAATGACATATGACCTTGTTATATTCAGACCTAGTTCAAGGATTATTGGGTTGTATAGACTTATAATTGGGAATAATATGTACCTTAATCTCAATGTGAAATTATATATTTTGGTGATTGCATTGATAGAAGCACCTTAGTCATCTAGTGAAAAAATGGGTAGAAAATGTGCTTATATAGTGGACCTTTTGGGATTTATTTGAATTAGGATTATGAAACATGTAGATTGACCCATTGGGATGAATTTAAGTTTAGGAAACTAGCTATTAACTAATGAGAGATCAAAATTAATGATTTTAGACACTCTCAATGTATGAAATTATCTTAAAGGAGTGCTTTCATCTGATTAATAGAGACAATAAAAATAGAAGTATTAATTAGTCAAGTGATGAGTCTAGGATTCTTGGTATTAGGAATATGAACATTTAGTATCAAAGTTGCCTTAAGATAGAGGGTCATTCATAGAGAAGCAAAGGAATAGAAATTTAAAACTAAATAATTGAGCATAGGTTAAGTGTGCATAAGGGGTGGCCATAAGTGTATTATTTTAAAATTAAATGTTAATTTTAGTGTCTACATTTCTACCTATTTTATTCTAATAATGAAAAAAAGATAAAGTAATATAGTAAAAGGAATAGAGTTATACTTGAGCTTACTTGTGAAGAGTAGTATTGAATGTAAATCACATGTTAAACTATGATTCATAAAAATATGTAATAAAAAATGCATAAATCACTTCTAATTAGGATAAAAATATAAAAATAAAGCATCAAACTTATAGATCAAATAATGAGGAAGGAATACACATTTTCATATGCATGAAGTATTGTGTTTTTTTTGTTGTGGGTCAACAAACAATTTGATTACACTTATGAAAGCAATAAACCACGGAATTAAATCAGATAGATAAGTAACTAGAATGATAAATAGCAAGAACAAGAGATACAAGAAACCACCCTAAAAACTTGTATTAAACTCTTTACAGAAGGAATACAATTGAAGAAACTTCTTTCTTCCACACCTCTCTCAAATGTACAGGATCTCTCTCTAGATCTCTTTCCCTCAAGAGCTCTCTCTCTCAAGTACAATCAAATCCAACAACCTGGATTGATTCAACTATACAATTCTGTACTGTTCTTCAACATTCACTCATACAATGTACTACAATAAGCTAAGAAGAATTATCCTAATTATATAATAATTAGGAAACTTGAGCATGCATTTACAACCAACAGTTATGCCTCTTGAACAAGGGCTCTAAAACAGTCTTACTAATAATAGAGATGCAGACTTAAGACTATGACTTAATCTCATCATGCAAACACTCGGTTCTATCCACAAAAATAGCTTTTTGGATGCACAGGTAACTAACATCAGTTCCTGCCTGCTTGCCTGTGACTGATGTCGGTCGATCCCTACCGACACCGGCATCTCTTGAACTGCTCTTAACTGACGTTGGTCGCTCCTAACCAACGCCGGTGACTGTGTAACTACTGCAACCTTGCAAAGCACTCCTTGGTGAAGCTTTTAGGCTCCACACCTTAACAATCTCCCACTTGGAGATAAACAGCTACACCAGTACCTATACAGCAACATCTTCTAGCTCCTCCATCTTCAACTCAATCATGAAGACCAATAGAAGTTGAATGAAGATTAAAATTATCCTTTATAATCGGCTTGGTTAACATATCAGCAGGATTCTTATGTATATGGATCTTCTCCAGCTTCAACTCACCATCCTCCAATACCTGTCTTATGAAGTGGTACCTAAGCTGTATATGCTTTATTCTTGAATGAAAGGCTGAATTCTTAGCCAAATGAATTGCACTCTGACTATAACTGTATAATCTATAACTCTCTTGCTCCTTTCCAAGCTCTTCCATGAACCATGTCATCTATATCATCTCTTTGCTAGCCTCTGTGGCTGTAATATACTGTGCTTCTATAGTTGACAAGGCAACAACCTTCTACAACTTTGATATCCAGCTAACCCCCGTTCCACCAATAGTGAAAACATATCCTGTGGTGCTCCTCCTGCCATCCAAATCACCTGCCATATCTGAATCTACATAACCATGTAGAGAAGTATCTAAACCTCCATAGCACAAATGCCTACTACTGGTTCCTCTCAGATATCTAAGGATCCATTGAACTGCTTTCCAGTGTTCCTTCCCTAGATTGGCCATATACTTACTTACAACTCCCACTGCTTGGGCAATACCCGGTCTAGTACACACCATTGCATACATTAAACTCCCTACTGCAGAAGAATATGGAACTCTACTCATGTACTCTACCTCATCATGTGAATTAGGACATTGTTCTTTACTCAATTTAAAATGTCCAACCAAAGGTGTGCTTACTGGTTTTGTATCCTGCATGTTGAACCGTTTCAACACCTTGTTCACATAATCCTCTTAAGACAAAATCAACCTGTGATTTTTCTTGTCTCTCTTAATACTCATGCCAAGGATTTTCTTTTCTACTCCCAAATCCTTCATGGCAAATGTTTGAGCTAATTTCACCTTAAGCTCAGAGATATCCTGTATGTGTGATCCTGCAACCAGCATATCATCTACATACAACAAAATAATACATCTACCATTATTCAATCTCTTAAAATACACACAATGGTTAGATTGACACCTATTGTAGCCATGCTCAGTCATAAACCTATCAAATCTCAAATACCACTATCTAGGAGCTTGCTTGAGGCCATACAAGCTTTTCTTCAATCTGCACACTAACTTCTCCTTACTTTTGACCTCAAATCCTTCCGGCTGTTCCATGTATATTTCCTCATCCAAATCTCCATGAAGAAATGTTGTCTTAACATCAAGCTACTCAAGATGCAAATCCTCAATAGAAACTAAAGACATTACAGTCTGTATAGAAGTCATTTTAACAACAGGAGAAAAAATCTCACCAAAATCAATACCTGGCTTTTGTGCAAATCCTTTCACTACCAACCTGGCCTTATATCTCATCTTTCCATTCTCACCTTCCTTCAATCTGTAGGTCCATCTGTTCTTCAGTGTCCTCTTACCAGCTGGCAACTCAACCAAATCCCATGTTTGGTTCTCTTTCAAGGACTCCATCTCCTCAACCATGCCATGCTCCCACTGACCCTTGGACTCCACCTGTATTGCTTCTTCAAAACTCTCTGGTTCTCCACCATCAGTTAGCAATAAATAGAATAATGAAGGGGAATATCAAATTGGAGGTTTACTTACCCTTTCTAACCTCTTGATGGGCGTCTGAGACTTGTTCACAACACACTGTCCACCCAAATTCTCTGATAGTGACTGACCTCAGTCACTTCCAGGCCTGTAACTGGCCGACGTCAATTTTGCCTGACCAACATCGATTCTTGTCCTACTGACATCGGTCCTCATATTACCGACATTATTTTCTATCCTACCAACGTTGGTTCCTGCCTAGCCAACGTCGGTCTCTGTGTTTTCCTGCAAGTGATTATTTTTTTTTCTCGTGAGCTCATTTTGGACCTTTACCTCGTCTAATTCTCCATTGCTCTGCCCAGATTGATTCAACTTCTTCAGCTGATCACTATACATCACTTTTTCATTGAAAACAATATCATGGCTCCTAATTATCTTGTTAGTTCCTAGATTCCAAAATCTGAAACCGAAATCATCTGAGCCATAGCCAATAAATGTGCACCTCATAGACTTAACATCTAGCTTCTTTCTATTTTCCTTATCAACGTGCACAAAGGCTTCACAACCAAAAACTTTGAGGAATGAGAGATCTACCTTTTTATCTATCCATGCCTCTTCTATAATTCCACCATCCAGAGCTATAGAGGGTCCTCTGTTAATCAGGTACACTACAGTGTCAATAGCTTCTACCCAAAACTCTAAGGGCAAACCAACATGCAATCTCATACATCTTGCATGCTCCATAATTGTTCTGTTCATCCTTTCAACAATACCATTTTGCTGAGGTGTCCTTAGAACCATCTTTTGCCTATGGATTCCATGCATATAACAATACCAGTTGAACTTATAGCTACAAAACTCACCACCATTGTCAGATCTCAAGCACTTCAATCTTCTGCATATTTCATTCTCAACCATAGCTTTCCAAATCTTAAAAGTATCAAATACATCAAATTTTTTCTTAATACAATAGATTCATACCTTTCTTGTAGCATCATCTATGAATGAAACATAGTACTGTGATCCTCCAATAGAAGCAACCTGAGCCGGTCCCCACACGTCTGTGTGAATAAGCTGTAACTTATGCCTCTTCTTTGTTGACCCAGTCTTGAGAAAACTCACTCTCTTCTATTTTCTAAAAACACAGTGCTCACAAAAATCTAGATCTATGCTTTTCAAATCTGAAAGCTTACCTTTAGACTTAAGAATTGACATTCCCTTCTCACTCATGTGGCCAAGCCTTGAGTGCCACAATTTTGCATCCACATCTAAAGTAGATAATATAGAAGGAGAATTGTTAGTAACACAATTACATAAATAGAGAGTACCTACTCTCTTACCTTTGGCCATTACAAGTGCACCCTTGGTCACCTTCCAAGATTCAACTGTGAGAGTTACTGTACAACCCTCATCCCCTAACTTTCCTGTAGAAATCAAATTCCTCTTCAAGCTAGGAACATGCATAACATCTCTGAACACCCATGTGTTGCCATTCTGCATTTTCAGCTGCACTTTACCTTTGCCAATAATTTTACAAGGCTCATCATCCCCTAAGTACACTATTCCAAAATCTCCATGGACATAGTCACTAAAATATTCTCTATTAGGGGTAGCATGAAAAGATGCACCAGAATCTAACACCCAAGATTTTATATTATTATGCAAAGAGAATATTAAAGCATCTTGTGCAATACCTGCAACCTTTGCTTCTTCTTTTCCTTTGTGCTGATTGTCCTCCTTAGGCTTTGACCAGCAATCTCTACTTATGTACCCCATCTTTCCACAATTCCAGCATTGTGGCTTCCTAACATTTCTAGCTTTGGATCTACCTCTCACCTTAGACTTAGATCTTGATCTCCCTTTCTTGCTCTTCTCTTTTTGCCTTCCCCTGCTCTCAAAACTTAAAGCGTTCCCTGATGTTTTCTCTATGCTTTTCTTGTGAATTTCCTCATTCAAGATAACACTAACAACATCCTCTACTTTTAAAATATTTGAAATAGATGCAGTATTACTAACTGCCATTACTAAGCTATGCTAGCTTTCAGGAAAAGAACATAATATTAAAAGAGCTTTAATTTCATCATCAAACACAATATTGACTAAACTTAATTGATTTACAATTCCATGGAAATCATTCAGATGATTAGATACAGATCCACCTTCCTGCATACGCAAATTAAATAGCTGCTTCATAAGATATACCTTATTAGAAGCTGAGGGTTTTTCATAAAAATTTGCTAAAGTAGTCATCAACTCTATCGTTGTTTTTGCCTGTGATAAATTAGATATCACAGTTGATGCTAGACTCAGTCTTATAGACCCCAGAGCCTTTCTATCAAGAACTTCCCATTCTTCATCTTCCATGTTTGTGGGCTTCTTTGCAATCCCACCTAACGGTAAGTATAGATCTTTCTGATATAGATAATCCTCTATCTGCATTCTCCAATGTTGATAATTTTTTCCATTAAACTTCTCCATTCTCAGTTTACTTTCTTCTACCATTGCTTCTCCCACTCAAACAGAAATCCCTGCAGAAATCCCTGTGAGTACCCTGTAATCAATTCACACTACACAGATCTGAACCACCTGTTAGTGAACCTGAGCTCTGATACCACTGATTGGATATCAAGCTCTGAACCTACAACCAAGGCTCTGATACCACTTTTTAGGGATTAACCAACAATTTGATTACACTTATGAAAGAAATAAACCATGGAATTAAATTAGATAGATAAGTAACTAGAATGATAAATAACAAGAATAAGAGATACAAGAAACCACCTTGAAAACTTGTATTAAACTCTTTACAGAAGGAATACAATTGAAGAAACTTCTTTCTTCCACACCTCTCTTAGATGTACAAGATCTCTCTCTACATCTCTTTCCCTCAAGAGCTCTCTCTCTCAAGTACAATCAACTCCAACAACCTGGATTGATTCAACTATACAATTCTGTACTGTTCTTCAACATTCACTCATACAATGTACTATAATAAGCTAAGAAGAATTATCCTAATTATAGAATTAGGAAACTTGAGCATGCATTTACAACCAATAGTAATGCCTCTTGAACAAGGGCTCTAAAAATAGTCTTACTAATAATAGAGATGCAGACTTAAGACTATGACTTAATCTCATCATGTAAACACTCGGTTCTGTCCACGGAAATAGCTCTCTGGACGCATAGGTAATCGATGCCAGTTCCTGCCTGCTTGCCTATGACCAACGTCGACTGATCCTTACTAATGCCAGCATCTCTTGAACTACTCCTGACTGACGCTGGTGATTGTGTAACTACTGCAACCTTGCAAAGCGCTCCTTGGTGAAGCTTTTAGGCTCCACACCTTAACATTTTTGGTGTAAACTTGGTGACTAAAGAGGGTAGAACCCTTGGTTAATTATTATTTAAAAAAACTAGAATATATTGCTCATGACCCAATCCTCATTGTTAAGATAACGTGATTATAAATTCACTGTGTTTGATTTTATCATCACACAAATAAGTTAGTAAAACAACTTGGAATCCTGTATGAATGATTTCAATAGAACATTTTGGTGCAAAACTAGTGTAAAAACCAAAATCAATACTTCAAGATGGAATAAGATTCATTTTGATGAAAATATGGTGAAATAATTGTTTTAAAATAATATGAATTGAGTCTAGTGTATACAACATAGATAATGACATGAATTGTCATTACTTCTATAGGAACCAATGCAAAACATAGAAAGAAAGTGATCATGTTATACACACATGCCATAAATATAAGATCTAAGTATATTTATTATGATAAATTGATTCACAAAAAATAAATATGTAACCATTTTTAATTATAGAATACATGACTCACATGATGCCCATAATTTGAGTAAAATATGTAACAACTTGTGTATAAATCTGAAACTATTTTTGGGTAACCACTGAAAACTATTCTATAGGTAAAGTATACTTTTAAAAATTATATAAAATATTGTTTTTGATTTATAGGATGAAATCACACTACTTTATACAATCTTGACCCATGCTATTATCCCTTTGGTGTGGTATTATATGAATATACTTTCAGAGTAAAAATTGACTATGAACTATGATGAGATAAGAAAATACTATTATTTTATATCTATCTAGTGGATTGCTTTAGCGTAGTATCGAAGACAAGCCTATGTGTATGGCCCCTAATTTGAAGTGAGTTTTGAATACTACGTAATAACTTAGCTCAAAATATAATTTATGCAAATAATGTTAGAGACATTAATAACTAAAGTAATAATGATAACATTAGAAATAATGGAATCATAGTGATAATATGAGTAATATAGTAACAGATGATACATGTAAATATTAGCATGCATAGTATCATGTCTCAATAGATGTTATAAATTATGCACATGGTGAACAATTATCATATATTGACTAAACTAAATTGATATAGTGCTACTCAGGAAAGATGCATGATATACATCATGACATTAAAAAACTAAGAAAAACATGGCAATAAAGAGTCATGGTAATGAGACACACATAAAGAGTACATGTAAGAGCACACAAGGCATATAAGAAGGCCATAAGGACACATAAAATGGATATTTGCAAATGTCACTCTCATTCATATACATTTGTAGATTACTCCAAGATATCTAAACATCACATATTGCATGAAAACCCTAGTATTATGTTAGAACAAATACAAAGAAAAAGAGAGCTTCATTAAATGATTATTTGATTCATTTATGATTAGCCAAAAATTACAAAGGAGGTACATTATATAGTGATAAATTAGGTCACCTAAAATGTAAAAAATCGACTCACAATTATAAAACACATAAAGTGTATTTCTCCTAGTGACTTTAAAAACCATAAGTAAGCTAACTAAAAACTATATAGGTAAAACCAAAAGTAGGAAAAATCCTTCACTAACATCTCCCCTAAAGCATAAATTAGGTGGGTAGAAGAATTAGGTCCTAATAATGAGGCTTAATGATTTACCTAAGCACAAGGCAACTCCCACAATGAAAATAAAATGAGAAAACCCATAAGACAAAACTCCACTCCAAAAGAGAAAAATGTGAGAAAAAAGTGCATGCTCTAAGGATAGTGAGCACAATCAAGAATGTATTCAGAAGTGAGAGCAATAAAACATATAGAGAGGATAAATAATAAGTCCACATATAAGATGTTGAATCTAATTAAATTAGAGCTCACATAATGATTAATGTTGTTGATGATATCATATGCCATAAGACTAAATAATCTCCATCCACATCAAACAACATTTATTCCCTTTGCCAAAGGAATAACATAAATGGTGTACTCGAAGTTGACCCATTCTATGATGGAAGATTAAGGAGGTAATAGTACAAATAACATTGATTAGGGTCCAAAATAAAAGTGTGGTAGAGGTATAGTAATATCATAGACAAGAAATAAATGTAATGTCATTGAAGTGAACTATTCAAAATTAGGTGCAATGAAGTTTGGATCACCCTGGAATAGTGAATGGGTCCACCAAGATCTTGATGGAACTCTAACTATGGAGTTATGCTTCTCATGCATGGTAAGATGGCCAAATACACTATGTAATTATAGTGTAATTGAAGTAGAGGCTAAAATATACTATAGAATTCCCTATACCTATGGAATATAATGTGTAATGTCTGATGAGTCTTGGATTAATATACCTAGTCCATGTAATTTTTGAAGTAGACCAAAGGTAGGTAGATCAAGAATTAAATATTTAATATCTTAAATGTGACAAGGAGATGGTAGAGGTGTGTCCCAATCACTACTTTATTCATCTATACTAGAAGAAGAGTCATTAATCTTAGATATGTGTTTAGGCTCAAAAGTTTCATCAATTATAGGTGAGATTGATGATTAATAATGACATAGATAATTCATTGAAGGAATGTCCATGTGAAGTGGAGAGCATGGATCAACAACCCTTAAAATTAAATAAGATATTACATATGAATCACATGTATCCATAGACTAAAAATCCACAAGAAGAGAAGAGTCATCAATGATCTCATTGTGTGTTCTCTCACTAAAAATAGTAGAGTCTATATACAAATAATATTTTCAAACTTTTATCAGTTACTGACACTTTATATCTTGTAAGAACCTATCGAGCCTCAATATATTTGAGTTCATGCCTTAAAGGGTATACTATGAAAGGGTTGGGTAGACCATTGGTGATTCATAAGATTGTTGTCCCTTTTTCCACTTTTTATCTACACATTTGTCTAATAAAAACCTTATCCCTAATCTTGTTCTTCTCTATTGCACACTCCTTGGTCATTTTCCACCTTTTATCATCTTTTTCCTAACCTTAATCCCATTTTACTATTTACTATACTAGGTCAAACCTATTGAATTTGTATAATTTTTAGCCTCAGTTTCTTAAACTAGGTTGATTGGGAAGATCCTATACTTTTTTGGGTAAAATTCATTTAGGGTATAGGTCAGCTCTTGGCTGACCTAGCCTATAACCTAGTAAATTCTTATCCAAAATTATACTAGGTCAATTAGGTCGACCCTATTAGCTAAAACTTTTAGAGGGGATTAAGGTTAAATTTGCCTATATATACAAGCTCATTTCACCATTATTTATAGAAGAGAATACCAAATAAGAGCTATTATGCATCTGCTTATCCACCATTCTACTTGAGGAGCAAGTTTATGGTTTCATACTTTCTTTAGAGATACAAATCTTGTCTTGTGGAGAAGTATTTTAGATACATTGATAGGTTGTGTATCCTAGATATGATTTGTCCTTATCATCCTTATATACCACAACAACCCTTTGTGAATCACCTTGGCCAAGGGAGAGATTGAGGCTCGATGGGTTTGTCTTCAAAGATAAGTATTCTTAACTTTGTTCCTCATTTGTAAGAGTAGATAGATATGGATTTGTACTTATTTTTCATGCATTAGGATTCCATATACATTAAAATTAGTATATATTTCTTATGCATGTTTAATTTTATTTGTTTCTAACCCCCACTTTGCGCCACAAGATTTGGTGAGAACTAGATTAGATTTTACTTTACTTGTTATTAGTTTAGTGAGATATCAAAATAAAGGACTCCCTTAGGGTTCTTTCATGATTATGATTTATTATAGGCTTTGGAACCCTCCGTATCATAGTTTATTGTGTTAATATATCCCCTAATTGGGTCTAGTAGATCCCCATATTGATCATGTTCTGAATTATCTAATGTGCCCCTAATCGGAAGTATATGGTATGATCTATCATCCTCAAGTTAGGATTAATTTATAGACATGATGCATTTATGATTTCATATAGAGTCCTATAAGGTACCAATCTATGATGGCTCTAGAATAAAAACATCATGCAACAGAATGAATGTATAATCTACAATGGGACAGCTAAGATCTAGTAGAAACTTGTCTTATAGTGGTGTCTTGAAAGAAGGAAGAACACTATCCATCATAGATGTGTCATCATAAGAAATAAGAGTGGGAGGAGAGATTAAAATAGTTTCAATAGAGATGATAGGAAGAGGAGGATGAGTGATATAAATCTCAAAAAAATCTCTAAAAAGAGACTAAAGGATGTTCCAAATAGTGCTAGGGCACATGGTAAGCTACACACAGTGATGTTCTCATGAAATGTGTTGTAACAAAGTACAAAAAATCATGTCATAAGTATTATCCCACTTAATATACTTATCATAATCAGTGGGAGTAGGAATATGTCCATACAAGAATGAAAAACAATACTTTCCTTTTTTCATGAACAATTATTCCATATATGCACACCAAAAAGCATAGTTGTTATTTCTAATAAAAACCACTAGTGTAGAATATACATACCTCATGTGTGTATTTATAGTGAAGTTTAAATGAATAAGATAAGACATAAAAGTAGTGCACAACTACAAAAAACAATTGCAATGACCCTATTTATATATAAAAATTTCATGTCAATGAATCAACACATTCATTTATTATCAAGTTTAAGGTGGAATCATAACAATTTAATAGTAAGCGTCTTATGAATAAATGTGATTCCAAATATGTGCATAAAGGGTTTTTTAAATTTCTAAGGATTAATATTTTCAATAATAAATTTAAGTAAAGTTTATATAAATCATTAAAAAATAACACCATTATCCATATTCCTATAAAAAATGTTTTGATCCAATATGTTGATTGTTTTTAATTAAAAAAGTAGGAAAAGAGGGTCTTAGGCCCTTTAAAAATCTACCCTATGGACTCAAAAATCCTTCAATGAGGTAGAAACATCACACAAATATCACACTAACAACACAAAAACAAAAAATAAGAACCAAAAAACACAGGCTAACACATAGAACAAATAAAGCAACTATAGGCTATCAGTAGTACCATATTTGGATAGGACCTCAATGATTTCCTTATAGTCACCAAGACTAATCATACCCACATCCCTTACCTTGTCAAAATCCTTAACCCTAGAAAATATTAAAACCACATGATGAAGAGAATTGGTGGCATATTCAACCATTACTCTCCATTTTTTATGCATTTTGTCTATTTTGGCCTTGATTATCATGACTTCCTCCACCATCATGACACACAGTGAGAAACTACCTTTCTTTTCCTAACCTCAGGACTCTAAAACATCCTCCTCCATCTCATATAAGTAGGGCTCATTCATTTTATGAAAATAGCTCATTCCCTCAACTTTTTACTCCAACTCTAAGGGAGTCCCATCTTCACCAACCTCAAAAGTGTCTTCAAAAAATTTAGAGTCATCAGAGATGACAATGCCTTGAGGGTTTAGGATGGGATTAAAACAATACGGTTGGACCTAAAAATACCCACACTACCCCCAAACTCATTCTCAACTAGATTAAGACCTAGGTCCCAAACTTTCCCTGACTCCTCAACTCTCGTAGGATCTTCCTTTGCAGACTTAATATTTTTAGACTAAACATTGCCTTGTTCTTCAGCAACCTTCTGATACCTTTTAATACACCCATTCATAGTCCCTTGTTTAGGTGTCTCAAGCTCACTATAGGGTAACTTATGGGAATTATCCTTATAATCTAGGGGGGTTTCAATTAGGGTGCTACATTATTTAATTTTGGGCCCCTCCAATAGAGTTTTAGGGGAGAATTTGGGGGTCCCAATAGATTTCTTTCCTTTACCTTTAATAGTGGGAGAAGGGTGTGATGGGGAGCCTTCAAATAGGCTAACTTTGATTTTCTTCAGGGGGCACAGGGCCAAATGAAAGTGGTATAATCTCAAGATGAGACCTTGGTGGATGGGAAGAGGGGGAAGTTAGGATTTTTAGCCTAAATTTCCTTAGTTGACTTAATGGAATTCTCTAGAGAAGACAAAAAGAAAAAGGGGAAGCTAATTTCCATTTGATTCTTGAAATGGTTGAGTAAAGCAAAGTGGTAGTGGTAAAATACCTTGAATCTACCTTCAAGAGTGAAGAACTTCATGATCATGAGACAAATTTGCCCCCACAGTGTTGGTAGCTTCTCTCTTTCAAATCCCCCATCGAGCTTCATAACAACCTCACCTTCCCTAATAAAAATCCCCATGTTTTTTATGTCTGACACCCTACTACACCAATTGATTTTTTTACCTTTCATGGGGAGCCCCATGGATTACCAAATCACCTCCTTAGAGACTTCAAAACTAATACCCCTAGACAGACTTGTCTAGAATTCTCCTCCTAGGACTCAACAAACTAATGCGATAGATTCTCATTATGAATAATCATCTTGTTAATGAAAGAAGCCACCTCACCCTATTAGATAATGTGCTAGACCATAAGGTCTTGTCAAACTTCCTTCAAAGAGGTTAGCTTAATATTGATAATGTCACCACCCATATTCAAAACTAGAGAGACATAAAGCCCATGAGACTATTTAATATAGAGAGAAATGGAATGCCTTATAGGATATATAACAAGATTAATAAGTCCTTTCAATATTATCAAGAACCAAATTTTTTTTGAGCTCATCATATTGAAATAATTTTGGAGATTTGTGTAGCCTTTCCCATACTAGAACTTAGCCTCAATAATGACTCACATCCACCATCTCATGAAATAATCTCTAGAGATGGGGCATGTTAATAAATAATTTCCCTTGATCCAAATTTACCTATCAACATCCCCTCATCTAATCATCATTTGGACACTCATCTCCCTACCTAGTTGTCCACCTCTTCCACTTTTCTGAGGTCTAGTCAACTGCCCAGTCAACATGTATTTATTTCCTTAGTTTCTAAGTAAGCCAATATTTAGGCCAAATCTTTCTCCCACCTTTCAAAATACATGTGGGTATCTTTGTGTATTTACTATCTAGCTCCATTTTTTCTTTACTCACATCCATGTGTTGATTGTTAAGTACCATAATAGTTCTAATGACAAAGTCTTGAGCTTGGAATCCATTAGTTCCATAGTCAATAAGTATATTATCACCTTTCAAGGGGAAATAGTCACACCCACTCAAAATGAGCATGCATATGGAAAATATATTGCACCACTTAATCCACGTACTTGATTCCATATTTGTTGAAAATAATTTATATCTCACTTGGTAGACTAGATAGGTTTCTCCAACACCACCAGCCATTACTATTGCTTCCTAGGTTTTTCATAGCATCTACTACCACATTGCCCTCCCTATAAATGTATAAGACCTTGTAATCCTCCATATCATTAAGAATAAATTAAATGTATCCTATTATATCCTCCAGTTTCTAGCCTATGTCTGCTAATCCCAAGGTAGCATTAATAATTAATTACGAATCTCCTTCAACATGAAGTTTTTGAATGTTTAGAGAAATAACAATTTTAATTCCCCAAAACATATATAGGGATTTCACCTCATTATTGACTTTAATTCCAATTCCCCCAGTGTATACTGCCATAAGCATTCTAGAATCTGATCTAATAATGCCTCCTCAACTAGCCATCTCTAAGATCCCTCTGGTCACCCCATCAAAGTTGAGCTTAAACCATCCTTCTTGATGCAAGGTCCATTTGGTGTTAGCCTTAATTTTTTTTTAATAATTATCTATTTAATAAATGTTTAGGCTTATTATCCATTATTCCAATATTCTCTATTCTTCCAAACTTGGAGGGCTCTTAACAAATTTGAATTTGATGGTGTTAATGTTCTCTACCAATAGCTTAGAGAATGTATGAAACACCTCCTAAGGGGTTTTATATTTTTCCCTAAAAAATTATATTATTGTGTTATTTCCATAAGTTCCATGAAAATTGAGGTGGAATTTAAACCCATAATTCCTTCACTATTGTAAATTTGAATGGGGGTCTTCAATCTCTAACTAGGTCCACCATCATCCCATTAAAAATGTAGGTCAAGTAAAGCCTCTACATAACTAGGCTCCAAATGTCGCAAGCAAAGTTGTAGTGTAGAATGAGGTGAGTGGTCATTTCTTCCTCCTCCCCATAGAGAATACGTCTATTTAGAATTTGAAATCCTCTCTTTTTAAAATTATCCAGAGTCAATATTTTGTTATGTATTAGTGTCCACCAAAAGAAGTTGATTTTTGATAGATGTTTTGGAAGCCAAACTTTTCCCCACATCTTATCCTCACCAGTGTATAAAAATAATTCAAAGGCACTTTTAACAGTGTAAAATTCCTTATCATTCTTATTCAAGATCATCTAATCTTGTTTGTGAAAAAAGGAGAGCCTAAATTCAGTCAATTCCCCTTATAGTTGAAGGGTAACATCTTTAATCTCCTCCTGATCAGGGGCAGAATCTATGATTTTTTTCTAATTCCTATTATCTCCATTCCTATTAATGTAGTTAGTCACTTTATCCCCAAATAAACTACAATATCTATCCATTAGTCTACCATAATTCAAGTCTTTAAGGGGTAGATCCTTTAGCCATCTATCCTTCTAAAATCTAAAATTATTTCCATCCCCAATCTTCCATCTGATGCCTCTATAGAGGAGACCACAAGTTTTGATAGTCATATTCTATATTATTGATCTTTTAGGAAGACCTTGTTCCATTAGTATCTTTCTACTAGTATCCCCATTGAGATACTTAGCTGTCATGATGTCACCCCAATCCTTGTTCCTTTGAATTAGGTTTTACCCTATCTTTGCTATGAGGGATTTATTCATGAGATGTAATCTTCTTAAGCTGAGGCCTCCCTAATATTTTGGAGTGCAAACCTTTTCCCATCCTACCAGTGTAATCATATTATTTTCTTCCACCCCGACCATAGGAATTTATTTTATATCTACTCAATCTTCTTAGTTACAAGTCACAAGATTTTGAATAGAGTGAGGAAGTAGTTAGGGATGCCTTGAAGAGAAGCTTTGAGGAGTTGAAACTTACCTAATTATATTAGTAGGGATCCTTTCCAACCTACCAATTTTATCTGTATCCTTTCAATAATCATGTTAAAGTGATCTAAGTTGACTTTAGAAATCATAAGCAGAATCCCAAGATAGGTGGCAGGCAACCTCTCATTGAAGTATCCCAAAGTTTTGGTGATTTTTTACTGAAGGTCCTCCTAAGTGTTTAAGAAATAGATATGGATTTTTTCAAATTTGATACTCTATCTAGAGGAACCTTCATAGGTGTTAAGTAAGTTTTTCCATCTTCTCACTTCTATTATAAAAGTAGTTCTAAACAATATAGTGTCATCAACAAACTATTGCATAACTGATGGTTGGGATGTGGAAGTAGGCTTAATGCTTCTAAAATACCCCTACATCAATAATTTACTAGCATTACTACCTAGGAATTAAACCAACAATATGAAGAGATAGTGAGAAAGGGGGTCTCTTAGAGGGGAAAAATCCTTTGGGAGAGCCATTAACCAGAATAGATAGTCTGACTATGGAAATACATACCTTCACCAAGTTAATCACTTAGTCTTGAAAGACAAATTTCTTTAGTACTCTAATAAAAAATTCCCAATTGACTCTATCATATGATTTAGATATATCTAATATAAATATCATACCTGGGGTTTTTATTTTAGAGATTGAATGAATGATTTCATGGGTGGTGATGGCCACATCAAGAAATTGCCTACCCGAAATAAATCCTTTCTAGCTAAGGGAAATGAATTTGTCCAAAATTGGTTAAAGTCTGAAGACCAAAATATTAGTGAATATTCTTGACACTATATTATAGAGGATAATTGGTCTAAAGTATAATATGGAGGAGTCATTTATCTTCTTCACAACTAGGTATATATATATTTTATTCAACTACCATAAGAGTCTACCTATCTAAAAGAAATATTTGGTTGCATTCATGATATCCTTCCCAATAACAACCTATAATGTTTGGAAGAAATCTGGGGGGAACCCATCTAGGCCTAGAGCTTTGACATCTCACATTGAGAAGACAACAACCCTAACTTCCTCCTCTGTAATTAGTTTAGTCAACATGCTATTATCCTCATCAGATAACATGGTGGGGATGGCATCCAAAATGAACTCATTATCTCCCTATGGGGTGTTGACCTATTGGGTTGAAAAAATGTTCTCAAAGTAATTAGAGGCCAACTTCCCTATTTTCTCATCATCTTCTACCACATTCCCATTCTCATTCATGAGCTTACTTATGGAGTTTCTCTTTTAATGCCTATGTGTGGATTGATGGAAGAAGGAAATGTTCCTATCCCCCTCTTTTAACCATTGAATCATGGATTTTTTTCCAATAAACCTCTTCCTCCTTTAAGTTTAAAACCCAATCTTTTAAGAGGGAGTTTTTTGAAGTCTATAGCTCCTCTGACAAATCCCCCTATTCCATCCTAGTTTGGAATTATAGTAGTTATTCTTTTATGTTTCTCTTCCTAACTAGAACATTACCAAAATTATATTTATTCTATACCTTAACTTTGTTCCTTACATTGGCCCATTTTTTGGGCCAGTCTATACATAGTCGTTCCCTGGATAGAAATTTTCTACCATTCAACCATGTAGCCTCTAAATTTTAGGTGGAGTGCCCACATAATTTCAAATATGAACGGAAAGGGACCTTTAGAATTCATTTCTTTCCAATTTAATATTAAAGGTTTTTGGTTAGAGCCTACTCTTGGAAGAACAATTAGATGAACAAGTTTGGCTATATCCCAGTTGGAAGATATTAAGAATCTATCAAGATTTACCTGAATAAGATTACCTAAATAAGATTACTCCCTAAATATGTTGATTGTTACTTAAATGTACTATTAATTAATATTAAATCTAATTTTTAATTATCATTTGACCTATATGATTTAAAAATTCCCATGGAATAGGAAATATCTTGAAGGAAAAAATACTTAGATTGCTAAAAATTTGTATCTAATATATATGCTCACACTACAAGGATGAGAAAAATTTACAACAACTAAGAAAATCAAACAAACACCTAAAAAATAAAATAAAATGAATAAACCTAAAGTGAATCTAAAGTTATAACCAATTAATATGAAGACTATTTTTAACATATTATAAAACTAATAAAGCTAAAAGAATATATCTATGAAAAGAAGAAAACAAATAAAGGTTAAGAAACTAAAACTAAAAAAAATAGAAAAAAAAAGTATGTAATAAGAAGTAATAAATGAAAAAGATTTTAAGAGTCTATTCTAATATAATAAATAAATTAAAGTTTAAATAAAATAAGTCTAAAACAATGAGTCTAAAAATACAGTCATCTTAATAGAAAATGGAATATATATTATTGAGAAACAAACTTTTAGTACAAACTATCTTCAACAAGATAATCATTTACAAATGAGAGATTAACAAATGTTGCATAAAGTAATGTATTCATCATTTATAGGGCCAAGTATTTTATGTTATGTAGATATTACTATGTAACTACAATCATCATAAGATATTAGGCTTGATATACTTTATATAATCCATTCATAAACCAAAAAAGAAACTTGGATTTACCTATGCTAAATATGAGGATCACTCAACTATTAGAAAATATATTGTCTGATCTATTTGTAAATGACTGATTAGTCTCATATATTGTTTGCATAGAGAGAAAAAAGATGAAACTTGGAAACTTAGAGCTCCTTAATACATATTGTGTTCCTCCCTTGTGTGATGACATTGATATACTTATAAAGTTATCACTTTTGGAGATAGTTATAAAATAAGTTATAATTAATTAATTATTAGTTTTAGTTAACTTTAATCAAATTTTAAAATTTAATTAGTTATATTAAGTAAAATTTATAAATTTGGACTTTAAATAAAGTCTAAATTATAATAGCTTGATAATAACTCTAATGGGTGGGGCCTCTTAATCATTGCAAATCATTTAAAATAAGCATTAAACTATGTAAAACAAACACAATAACTATACCAATTAGATAAAATTAAATACTATAAAAACATTAAATTACGTGTGCATTTTCCATAAAAATTTAATAAAATATTCCATAAAAACAAACTGACACATATTTTAAACTTGAAAATCAACTAAAACTTGTAAAAGAAGCATTAGAGTCAACCATAATCATTTCCAAAAGTCAGTAAGGATATATCTAAAAAGATGTTTTTGAAAATAGCCTATGAAACCAAGAATAATTATATCAAAATTTATAATCCCTTATGTATTTATTAAATAATCAATTAAATATATGAGTTCAAATCCATATGATTCTTGACATTGATGAATTTAATATATTTATGTCTGACATAGATGTGTTGTTCCCAAATATTAAAAATCAAAACTAATTTTGTTTTTACCAATAAACCATTATTCATTCAAATAGAAATTCAATAATCCATAAAAATTCAATAATCACCATGATGAAACCAAATACTTCACCACAATTTTATCATGACCTGCCATGAACCGAATGCATGTTTCCATATTTTATTTATAGGATAGTACATTATTTTATGTCCTTCAAAATTGAAATTGTGCATGCCAAAAACTAGAAAGAATCATTTCCTAGAAAATATGTCATATATCTCATCAATAAAATATCTACATGTATCTTTCAAAAACTAAACATTTTACATATGAAATATCCAATCTTTTCATCAACCAACTTGAAATAACTATTTAACATGCAACAAATGTGTATACAAAACCTATACACTAGAAACAAGATATATCACTGCATCAACTAAACTACAATACCTATCTTTCATCACAACCAAAGATCTATATTAATCTAATTATAAACATGAGTTAAGTGAAAATTCATGGAAATATAACCTCTTGACATCATATTAGCAAAACCCATCAAGAAAATGATTTTGTTTGGAGAAAAAAAATTAGATGCAACACTATCAAAAGCCTATAACATATCTACCAAAAAACCTTTTAATACATACATATCTCAACCACTGTGTTTCACTATTTTTTTTCACAGTGTAAATAAAACATGAGAACTTATCAAGTAAGCTTATAATAGACATACATCCATACCCTATAATAACATAACCAATTGAAAACTATATATATTTCTCTATAGTCTCAAATATTCTAGTTGCAAAGCTTCACTTTCACTCCAAAATTTCACAAATGAAAACATAAAACAAAATAAATGCATTTTGTATCATTGAATGATAATTAACACATAATCACAATTTGTTTGTTTATTATTGGCTTTAATATTTTCACAAATAAATCTAGAGGTTCAACAAAATTGGTGATATTATTATTTGATATAATAAAGCATAGTCTCCTTACTAGATTAATGCCTAAACATCTGATATCAAGGTAAGGACTCATAATAAATTATCTCTTATCACCAACTCTAAAAAATATTGATGAATCCAGAATTGATATCTTACACTTGTATTACACATGATACGTTTAATGAAACCATAGGCTAATGAACTCATGACCAAAATACCATATTAACAAAATTTAATCTAACTTTATCATAATATTAACATCATGTCCTTGACCACTTAAATGGTTATATATACACATAATATTTTAAAAATTTATCAATTACTAATTATTTCTCTCTTGAAAGAACCTATCGAGTCTCAATCTCTATGAGTGCATGCCTTAAAGGGTGCTCTAGGAAAGGGTTGGGAAGACCATTAATGCTTTTCAAGATTTTTGTCCTCTATCCCACCACTTACAACAAACACAAACATCTCCTATACACTTCCTAAGATTTGAAACCTCCCTTACACACTCCTCCAAGAAATTAACCACCTCAAACATACCCTACCTAGGCCAAAACCTCTTTTTACATTTTATCAAATAATTTTAGCTTGGGATGACCTGTACTTAAAATAGATAAACACATTACGAGGTTAGGTTGTGACCCAGTTTAGGACCTAATTGATTTATTTATTTAATTATAGAAGGTCGATTGGGCTGACTATGTTGAATAAAAATTTGGAAGATATTATGGTTAGATCCAACTATATAAACATCCATTTATTCCATTTAAAATAAATATAAGGAGTAAATAATTATTTGTGCATCTGATTATCCACCATTCTACTTGAGGAGCATTGTTTAGGGTTTTAATATTACACTTAGAGATACAAATCTTGTCTTGTGGAAAAGTCTTTTAGATGCATAGGAAAAGTTATGTAACCTAGAGCTAACTTATCTTTGTTATCATTACAAAACATAATAACCTCTTGAAAAGCACCATGTCCAATAGATAGATTGAGGCTTGATGGGTTCATACTCAAAGGTAAGTATTCCTAACTCTTTCTTTTCCTTGTTAAAGTAGATAAATTTGCATTTGTTAGCTTATATGCTTCCCTTTCCATGCATTAGGATTTCCTCTACATTGAATTTAGTATATATCTTCTATGCATGTTTAATTATATGTTATTAACCTCATTTTTTGACACATTATTTGGTGATAACTAGGTTATATTTTTCTTTACTTTTTTATTTACTTGTGAATAAGAAAACATAAGACCTATCTAGGTTTATCACATGGTGTTACTTGATTAGAGGTTTTGGAACCCTTTCTAGTGATATTGTTATGGTAAGATACCCCTTAAATAGGTATAGTAGATCCATATTGGTCATGAACCTGATCATTTAAATGTACTAACAAGTGGAGGGCTAGTGTGATTTATCTTCTCTAAGTTAGGATTGATTTCTAGATCAACTTCACTTTCCATTGTATACATTCTAGTGAACCTAATGTGAGGTAACATTTCAAGTTTTCCTTCATGCCTTAATTTATTATCATCTATTATATATATTTTATTTCTATAGTAATAGAATAAATTTGTTGATATAGTATAATATTTTGTGCATAGGTTTAACTCACAATCACTGTGATCAAATATGTATTTATCTATGTAGGTCTTCTTCAACAATAAGGAATTGGATTGATTAGATCAACTTAGCTCAATTATTTTATATAGTTTTTCATAGTTCATCAACATAATAAACTTTGTTAGTATAATAAAAATCATCATCTAAACAACATGGCATAAAGACAACAACATCAACATCTTAAAAAATTATCAGGTTCATTCTTACCTTAGTCATTTGTGTTATTCATTTATAGTCCTATTTTTCATAGTTTTCAATCTATAAAAATATGTCCTTACAGTGAATTGGGTTGAGTAAATAAACACAATTATGTAGCTTGCTTTTCTATATAGAAGAATAAGTTGATTTTTCAACTATGTTCTTTTGATACTTTATTAGACAAATAACATTGACCCTAACGATTTTGTTCTATATTATTTACATATAGGGTCATCTAAAATAACTTTTTACTCTTCAAAATAAGGGAATTAACCTATATTATTAATTAATTAATTAAATTTTCATTCTTTTTGCTTTCTTGCTTAGAGTCACAAGCATAGAATAAATATGAAGTTTTTAATTTATCAATTTAGTCATACTATTTTTCTTTTTTACACACTTCCAAATCACATAATATCAAAAAACATAAAATAACTTCCACCCAAAATCTACCTATTTGGATTTCATAACCAAGGGGGAATATGACTTGGTATTTTATCCAAGCATAAAGACATGGTTGATGGTACATATTGGCAAAATACTCAACACCCTTATCACTATAGGATTGTGAAGTGAGGGGTAGGCCCTAATACCAAGCCAATACCATCACTAATATAGATCTCTTTCAACCTCAAATACCTAAAACCATCCTTAAATTAATTTTCTAGTTCTTTATTATATCCAACTCTCTATCACATCAATTTTGAAATTTATTATAAATTAAAACATTTAGGAATGCCACTTAGATTAGCATTTCTATGTTTACTGCTTACTTTATGATTATTATATGTTGTATTAAAAATCTTGTTCATCCAACATTGTTACAAGGTTTGTGATTTATGCCATGACTGATTTGAATGGATTGATATAATTGTTTGTGTTTTTCTTTCAAATATTCTAAAAAAATAAACTAGATCATCTACAATTATCAAAACCTATCTCTACCTTTAGAACACAGTCTATATGCTCGATTATGTTCCTTATAGTCTTTGTTTTCTAATAGAAAACAAGCATTCTATTTGACCCAATCTCTTAAAAACTACTTTTTTTTTTACCTTCAACACATAGTCAACCTATCTAACTATGTGTCTTTTAGACTCTCATAGTTTACCATCTACATAACATAATTAACTAGTTTGATTGTGTATTTTATATCCTATTCTATTTGCATGATAATAATGATTGGTTTGACCCTATGTATTATAGATGGACCATTAGTTTTACCAAATATTTAATATTTATCATTCATCATAAATTTATTAATTGAGTATAATATAGAATTAAATCAATCAAACATGATGAGTTCTACCAACCCCAATAGATTCCCTAAGACAACTTGTGGAACCTATTGTGGATCAATGTAATATCCATTTTGTCACTCTCACCACCAACTATGAAACTCCTCCTCATTCATCCTTAACACTTAACCCTTTATTTTCTTTATAAGATGAGCATGATCTTAAATACACGATGAAAATTATGTTCTACATTAAATAAAATCCACATCATAGAAGAAAAGATCCTAAAACCATCTATAATCTCATGATGAGACATCATATATGAGAAAACCATTCACCATCCCCTACCTCTTCTCAAGGATTTGGGGGAAATAATTTATTTTCATATCAATAATTTCCTTCTATAATGTCCCCATGCCACACCATGACATCATATTTTATTTCTTCTTCAACCTTCATGCCAAGTAGTTTTACCATCATGGTAGGTTTAACTTATAGTGGGAATATTCAAAATACCCACATAATTAACCATGCCACCAATGCTTATTTTTATACCAATGCTAATAATTCCACTAGTGTGATTCATGACACTACCTCCTCACATACCCATAGTGCATCACAAGCTCCTAATATCTCCCATAATACTAATGCATTACATGATATGTATACTAGTCAACATACTTCTCAAACTAATCAAATTATCTTTAAAATGCTTTAAAAAATGCATAATTTTCAAAATAATAATGTAAATTAGATAATGTAGATGCAAATCATCTCATTTATATCCTAAACCAACCTCACCAATTTTTATGGGGAGTGAAAAATCTTAATGCTCCCCCACCCCGCTTAGGGATTCCCATGGTAACCTTATACCATAACTGTCACTCATCAATAAAACCATCAAACATATACAAAATTGACTTGTATTATCTCAAATTTCTAACATCAACATACAAAGTATCACACCCACCATCACCTATAATGGATCTACCAATTTGTCCTTGCATTTAAAAACATTTAGTAACCTTTACAAATATTGGGTTAAGCTTAATACCTTTACCGATACTAAATTATTAGCTAAAACACTCTTAGGATATTATTTGGATTGGTATAATCAAATAAAAAACCCAATCTATCACTAACTTAGAATACTTAGTAAACTCACTAGTCCAATAATTATAAACTAGTAATCTTCTTGAGAATAACTTAGTGCATTTTATAATTACAAACAACTTGAAACTAAAATAACACAAATCTTCATCAAATGATGGAAAAACTTGTCTAATAAATGTGAGCATAATATGGTAGATGATAACATCTTTCACCTTTTCACTGATGTTCTACACCTTAAATTATAATAGTGGGGTAGGACCCTATTTCTAAAAACTTTGGAAGAAAATATTGACCAAGATAAATGACAAGACTTCCTCATGCATTAATTTGAACCACCTTAGCATATAATGGGCACTTGCATGGTTATCAAAAATAAAAAACTTCATGAAACCAATGATGGTGTTACCAACAATTATGACACTATACATACCATCTAAGCTATTGCTCCAAATAATGCTATGGAGCATGCTCCACCTACTAACACCACTCCTACTCCCACATTTTTTCAACATAAATACACTAGTGTGCACAAACCACTATACCTATCAAAACTTAAAATCTCTCAAGACATTTAACATGATATCTTGACCCTATTCACCTTATGAAATCATGGTATGATCTAAACGAAATCTATTGGTTTCATGCAAGTTGGATCACTTCTCATGAAACTTGTAGGCAACTACAAAATCTTGTTATATATTTTCTTATTGGTCCTAACTTGATCATGAAACCCTTATTTGAAAGTGTCAATAAGGTAATGACATAATTTTTAAAGCTCATGAAATGAAAAATAAAACCAAGATTTGAACCAAGCTATTGCTCATCTCTCTATCTATAAGGATCTCCCTTATAACCACCAAGATAACATCAAACAATCTACTCCTACTACTAACAACATTGAACTTTTTATAGACCTTACCACCAATGATGAAAACATGGCTAATATGATTAACATGAGAAGAGTGGTTGATTTTATTGACTTAAATATAACAACTACACATCTAACCTCTCGAGCATTATACATCATAGAAGACACTTCCCCATCCCACCTCATGGAATTTGGGAAAGAGGAACCAATACCCATCCAAGCACCACTCTCAAAAATACAACCTAACTCTACCTTTCACACTATTTATACTCTTCCCCCAACATCCATACCATAAGGAAACATACCCCAAACTTCCAATAGTATTTATTTTATGTAACCACAATAAATACATCCATCAACCATTACATCAACTAAAGTAACTCAACCCACCTATAATCAATATAAACCAACCATAGCCTATCAACACAAGTTTAATTGTACCTCTAACCCTCCTTCCCAAGATATCTTACAACACTATGCACCTATATCTAACAATCCTCTCATAGGTTATGAGGAATGGGATCCTATTGCAGAACTTTCTCATTCCTATCTCAAATACCTTTATTATAACTAATGAAAATTTATCTCTATCATCAAAACTACCTAATGTAATTATTATTTGAAATTAACATCATATTCATCCCATAGGATGAAAACTTACCTTATCTAGATCCAAAGATAGTATACTTCAATAATGTGAAGATATATCCATCTATGTTGATGAAACAATGGACACTTCTCTCTCACTTAAGTTCCTATCACTTCCATGATTCATAATGAGATATTTATTCATTCAGATGATCCTCCTCTATTCATTAGCATCCAAATTGGTGATATTCAAGCTATGCATGATTTAATTGATGAAGGTTCAAACACTTGTATTACCTCTTTTGAATTCATTAAGACACTTGGTATTCTTAATACAACCTTATATCTACATGTAGTACATGCCAAGGCTATGACAAAAGGAAAATTCCTCCTCTAGGTTATGTTTGGATTCCCATTACCATTCCTTTGTTACTATTAGTGTGAAAGTTATGATCTTTAACTTTCAAATTTATTATAGCATTTTACTTAGTTGACCTTGGACTCGTTATATGAGAGCAATCACATCATCTACATGCCAATGCATCAAATTCTCTCACAATGGAGCTATCTAAGATATTCAAGGGGACATGAACCCTTAGAATTTCAAATAATTAAAAAGATGTGCTATCTTTAAAATACCTACCCTTTAACCTCTACCTAGTGTCCCATTTTGGGAATCCTAGATCTTTAACTATCCAATCAACTCCACTTGAGGTTATAATGGTCACCCTAAATTAATTGAGATTATTATAGCTAACCTCTTAGACTCTAATTATGATGAACAATATGAGATAAGACTTAAGATAAATCCATTTGATCTTTCCCATCATATCATTGGCTAACTTCCCCATTATCTTTGACCTTGATCTTGTCAGCTACCTTCTGACGACATACCTATTATCTTAACTAAAAATAGACACTTTATTCATCATGCTTACTTTGATAATAAAATCATTCCTACATGTACCATAGACTTTCATACACCCAACTGAGATGATGATTATACTTTAGATGACCCATTTTAGTTGAATTCATCCAAACTAGAAACACTAAGGTTTTTCAATATTGCTCTTCTTTATTTTATTCTTCTTGTTTTGTTTTATACTTCCTTCTTTATAAAACCTAATACTAATTTTACACTATTGTTCATAGGGTAGAGATGGATCACTCACATAGTAAAACTATAATCACACTAGAACTCCTCAATATTATGTTCATAGATCAAACTATGACATGACCTTATTTTTTTTATAAATGCCATGACCCTTATAGTATTCTTCTTCTATTAATGCTAGCCACTATTCTTAGACTTGTTGCACAACCAAGCTTACCTATCGATGAGCCTAGCCTAACTTTCATTCTAGTCTGACCCTTCATTAGTGATGTAATTATTCCATTACCACATCTTGATCAATTTACCAAATAATGGTAAAATCAACCTTATTATGATATTCACAAAGTTTCCATTCATTGGACAAATATTACAATTTATATCAACCACTCCAAGCTTCTCCTTCCACCCCTTTAGCTAGTAAAACCCCATAGTCTACTAATATAAATATTTTTTAATTTTAAGGGAAAAATAACCACTCTAATACACATTACCAAAATCATAAGTAGTACATCAACACATTGTGCCCAGCCACTGCTTAGCCCAAAGATAAGGCCATACCTCCTCCTAAGCTATTACCAGAGTATATCCCTAAATATGGGGAAGTAAATTATCTTTGGCATTGGTGTATTATGCATCATACCAATCAATTATAAGTGATCTAATAACATATTCATTATTTACCATATTAAATACAAGCACCAATCATTCCTCCTTCTAAAGGTCATCCATGCAAGAAGGATCCTCCTTCACAAGTTGTACCTCCTTCTAGCTCCATAGATATTATTTCCATCAAGAAATCCATTCATTGACTTGCGTATCCTACTCAAAATATCCCACATGAGCATTAATCTCTGTCAACTACACCTACCTTTTTAGTTGAGATGATATAAAAGGAAGTTTTTGCATAACTTTTTATGAATATTGATGAGAATCTAGATAGAATTAGAATTTAGCTTCACAGAGATGTTTTAAATGTTATGGAAAATATTTGTGGTCAAATATACTACTATATATGAAAACAATATTATGTTATTTCAAATGATTATATGTTATTATTTGGATTGGATTTGTGTTCCATTTTTATATCTCTTATACACTTGACTATGTGTCAAAATTGATTTTAGTTATCTATTTTACATGGATAATTATATTATGCTTTATGTGTTTTATATGGTTTCATTATATTTCAAATTTTATTATGGATTATTATCACTATTATCATGAATGAAAACTTATGTTTATGACTTCACTTATTTCATATTTTATTTTCTTTACAATGATTGTTATTAATCTTATAACACTCAAAAATTAGATAATTATTATTATGATGTGGTTATACAACCTTTATTCCCTTAGTATTATATATTTACCATATGATTAGTTAGTAAATAAGACTTCTCATTGTACTACCCCCATACACCAATATATTTTGATTTCCATTCTTCACTTAATGTCCTTTTAGATATAAAGAATACATACGATTAAAACTTGAGATTACATACTACTTCATAGGTAAGCCTAAGTGTTTAGTCAATCATATATTTGGTTACTTATCCTCATTTAAAAAAAAGTATAAATCTCATTCGTACATATCAATTTAATCACTCATGTTGGTTATTCTAAATTTGTATGGAGGAGGACTCATAAAAGTCATAAAAAAGATAAAATCCAAATACTTTAAATAAAAGGCAATGATTCAAAAGGCAACATAAAATTATAAAGTCTAATCACATCAAAATATGTGATTCATAACACATATCCTATTCTTAATTAAATCTCAAACTCCACATTTGGTTTCATGATAGAGCCAAGGTCCATTGGGGTGTGGTAGGATAGTAGATTAGGATAGGAAAACAAAAAATATATAAATGCTATTTAATTTCTCACACAAGTACCCAATCTTCATAGTAGACAAACAACTCTGTAAGAGGTCTTGAGGAATGGGGAACATGCTGTGAGAAGGTAGGTCCATTTTAATTTTTCATATAACCTTCATGAGTTGATCTTAGTATCTCACCTATTTTTTATATAACTTTTCACTTTTTATGAGCAGGTGTCCTTTGTATTTTGAACGCCACTAGAATCTTAGTGTCTTTCCTTTTTACTTAGTATGACTCATGTTTACTATGGTTTTATCATAAACACATATTCCATGGTTTTTACATTCCTTGTTTCATTACAAAAACCCTAATATTTCCCCTTGAGAAATATTGTTTTTTTAACTAATGATTCTCCCTAGGGTTTCCCATTGTGAGTTGTAGTGTAAGACCATGGATAGGTCCAGGCTCTCCTCATAGATTACCATAATAAAACATTTCCTTAATTTTTCCATTATTACCATTCACTTCATTGGTGTTCACCTTGTGATTTGTAGTTTATGACCATGGATAGGACTAGGCTTTCCTTACAAATTACCATATTAAAACATTTTTAAATCATTCCCACAATTATTTACACCTCATTTGTGTTTAAATTGTGAGTTGTAGTGTAAGACCTTAGATAGGGCCAGGCCCCTCATAAAATATTCCAGTAACCAGTTCTTATTGTAACAAGTCACAATAAAATTACATGATTCAAATTTGAGATAATTTGTATTACATTATAATTTACACATCATTGGCATACTTACCATCTTGATTTAATATGTTTTATGCTTACTTCATAATCACTTCACTTTTATCTTCTAATTTATGATTGCATGTACATTTAATACTATTTTTATTAAATTACTCATACTTCCATCTTGATTTAGAATTATTAATTTCATTTACACTTACATTTTATTTTTCTTTTCATACTTACCATCTCAATTTAGTATGATTGATTGACTTTATTGTTTGTTTATTTTTATACCATTTGGTTTTCACATGTTTTCCATTTTATTATAAATTTTAATACTTCTCAACATGATATAGTATGAATTTTATTTTGTTTTAATTTGGTGAAAATCCTTTTACATGGTTTGAAAACATTTCTTACCTTTTACCATTTGGTTTTCTTATATTTATTCATATATTTTTTACACATTTCCCATTATGATATAGTGTGTATTCCATTTTATGGTTATTTTTACTTTTCTAAATAATTTTGATTTTATTTTTAACCATAAATGTGTATCATATAATGCTAGAAAATAAAACATACATCATATATTTTGCATAGCATATACAAAAAAAAGTAAAATACATATGATAGAAATGAAATATATCCATACATCCATCCATATACAAGTACACATAAGAGATTAATAAATGTCCATATCAATATCAATATCAATATCAATATATACATACTATAAGGCCTTATCACAGGAGAAAGTCATTCATATGGTGACCCCTATATCACTTGGATGCATGCATGCCTAGGTAACCAACCTCCAATGTTAAATTAATGGCTTGAGATCTTGGACTACCTCATTACCTCACATCACTCATAAGGGTTAGTCACAAACATCCATGGGTAGCATAAATAGACCATAGGATAGGCATGAAGGAGCACAAACTTAGAGCTATAATTATTGTATTTTGTACTTGTATTGTATAAAACTCATTATATATATATATATATATATATATATATATATATATATATATATATATATATATATATATATATATATATATATATATATATATATATATATATATATGTATATATGTATGTACACACACACACACACACACCCACACACATATAATGATTTTTATACAATACAAGTACAAAATATAATAACTATAGCTATAAGGTTGTGCTCCTTCATGCTTATCCTATGGTCTATCCATGCTACCCATGGATGCTTGTGACTAACCCATATGAATGATGTGAGGTAATGAGGCAGTCCAAGATCTCAAGCCATCAATTTAACCCTGTAGGTTGGTTACCTAGGCTTGCATGCATCCAAGTGATATAATGGTCACCATATGAATGACTTGCTCCTATGCTAAGGCCTTCTAGGATTGATTCTCTCCATCTCCTACCCCTATAGATGGTTGTGAATGATCTCCTCATGCTTATAGCTATCAATTAGCCTCATCCATCCATCTAAAATAACTAGAATAAGTTGGGGAAAATGGTACCATAGGATCAACCAAGGTAGATAACTCATAATTTGACATCACCTGATCTAATATATCATGGTGTGCAACCAAAATCATGGCTCCCCATATTATCTCCTCTAATTCATTATTTGAAAAATAAAAACCAAATATATATCAAATCCCAAGTATATTTATCTCTATCTATCTATCTATCTATCTATCTATCTATCTGTCTGTCTGTCTGTCCGTCTGTCTGTCTATCTGTCTGTCTGTCTGTCTGTCTGTCTATCTATCTATCTATCTATCTATTTATCTATTTATCTATCACTAAATACATAAATGATAATGCAAATAGTGATATATGTTAAAAAATTATACAAATAAAAAAATTTATCACTAGTGAAAGTATCACTAACCATGGTCTCCCCATTTTATATCCAACCAATCACCTCCTCTATCAACTAACTAAAAAAAAGTGCAAAATTAGGAGTCACCACCTGATCCTATCATGATCCCCTCTTTAGTGGGCTCTCTATTAACTAACTATGTCTTTTATCCATAATAGGATCACCCTATATGACTGCTCACCTTGATGTTTCCTCTCATCAATGGTGACTCCATATTGGATGAGTTCAATATGGTTGTTATTTCCCCTACTATGGATCTATTAATGCATCGTCACTTGAAACATACACATCTATAACATCCTCAACACCATGCCTCACCACCCCTTATTATTGCACATGCTTTATCCATGGTCTCACTCATCAAGGACTAATCATAGGTATCTGGATGGGTACCCATACATATTCTCTCCCCCTCACCTTTATATCATGATGAACCTAATACATAATAACTACTAAAAGGGACACTAGATGTGGTAGGTCCAACTACTCATGGATGCAAGTTACTAGATGTGGCTCCACCCATGCTGTATAGTGGCCTATGATATCAATGCATACCAAACTAGTTACAAAAGTCACCCAAGATGTCCATATGGTATAAATGTAAATGTAAGGTTTCCATACTATTTAATCTCATGTAAAAATATGCAAAGCTAAACCATGGGTCATGACACACACACTACATGGTCCTACCTCCACCATATAACTTGAGGTAACCAATCATCAATTGCATGGGGAAACCTAGATGGCTAATAATAGGAAATCTATAGTAGATTTATGTTATTAAAAAAATAACAATTCCCATCATATTCTACCTCAAGTGAACATTTCATACATATCTGCACGAGTTGTACCCAAATGATATAACCAAGATCATATAATGCACCTCACTCTAGGATGAACTGACACAAGCCTATCACATAAAAGAGTACCTTATTATCCAACTTGTGACATTACACTCAAGCTATCATATGCCCTATCAAGGCCTTTTTGACATCCATAATGGCCAAGATATAAAAATCAAATAATCTAACATGTAAACTAGGATATATCTAATCTGAGCCTATCACCCACTAAGTTAGGGCTCACCTCTCATCCACTACCTCCAATGTATCACATATCACCAAATTCCTACTAATAATAAGTCCTAGAAAGGCATGGAAATCTTCCAAGGTGATGCCTACCTCTATCATGTCCCTAATAACCTCCCATTGAAAAGTGTTGCTTAACTGCTCTTATGCTCCTAAGAACATGACAATGAGACTAAAACTTGGTGGGATCTACCTCATCTACATGATGCCTCCAAATCCCAAGGCAACTAACTGAGCTAAATCCATGTCTAACAAATGTTACAATAAATTTGGTAGCCAAGAGACATCTACTAGGCACTAAAATCTCCATTGCCTCTATAAAATATCAAACAATAGAGAATGTATTATATCTCAATGTCATACTAATTAAATACATTCTTAAATATTTTGAAAAGGCTAAAATTAACTAATCCATTAACTTGTTTGTATTATTTTTCCCATTTTATACATAATTGGTCTATTTGATACTAAATTGGCCCTATCACTTTTTCCATACTACATCATCCTTATGTTACATAGTAGGCCCATTCCTATAAATGCAATCAACCTATTTAATATGAAATCAGCCTTTTCCTATTTTTGGCATACTATATTATGCATTTGACTTATATTCAACCTATTTTAATAGACTATATCAGCCACATATTACATATTACATTAGCCAAAAGGTACTATGTCAGTGGTTTCTTAGTTTATAACTGGATCAACCTTCTATTATGCATTTGGTCACCCCCAATGATACTACATCAGCCCACTAATATGAAATAAATCTCCTTTATTTTTATCACCTTGAAGAAAAATTTGATAGGGTTGAATCGATTCTTAGTTTGCGATGACTTTTGACCTTTTATGATAAATGGTATAGGAATTTATTGGTCTGATATTTTCCTACTCATTACCCAATTCTACCCCTAGTCTACTTAAAAATTTCCTAGGGTTATTTTTTGGTACCAAAATTTTTCCTAACATATAATTTTATAAATTTAACTTAATTTTAATTAAATTTATTGAAAATTTTGAAATTAATTCTTCACTTACCTAAGTTAAATTCACTATGACTGCTAGGCATCTTCCATGTCGTAATTGTCATCTCCTCATCATGGTCACTCTCTAGGCTCAAAATGTGTCTCTCATAGAATATTTTATCAGAAGAGTAAAAATAAAAAATTAATTAATTTTCACCCTATTTATATTTACTATTCCAAATTATTTAACTATCAATTATTTACAACCAAATTCCATTTTTTGTCCATAACTTTGTTTTTACTAGCTCTTTTTCTGAACCAAAAGATGTTATGGAACCCTAACATCATAGAGAATATTTTCACATATTACATATATATTTTAAAAAAAAATCATATTTTTTCTTATTTTACAAGTTTTATTAATGTTCCTTACATTAGACACCTTCCAATTTATCTCACTTGCATACTCTTATACAATACTAAGTAAAGCTATGTATTTTTCAATTATATCCTTTCATTTATATTATTTTCTTTTTACTGCAATTTACTTAGATATAGCATTATATGTTACTATGTTATTTTACTAAAGCACCAACCCATGTTACACTTTCATGGAATGTGATGAGATTAGAGTGGGTCATATGTATACTATAATATTGGTAAACTTTATCAATTATTGATATTTTCTCTCTTGTAGGAACCCATTAAGTCTTAATCTCTCTGAGTGCACGCCTTAAAGGGTACACTAGGAAAGTTATGGGAGGACCATTGATTATTTGAAAGGTTATTATCCCTTATAATACCACTTGAAATGAACACAAACCTCTCTTATGCACTTCGCTAAGCTTTGAGACCTCCCTTACACACTCGTCCAAGCAATTCATTGCCTCAAACAAACCCTACCTAAGTCAAAACCTATTTTTAAGTTTTAATAAACAAAGCCATCCTAGGATAAACTTGTAATTAAAATATATGATCACATTATGGGATTAGATCAACCTTAGCCAACCCAGTTCAGGATCTAAATACTTTATTTGTTTAAAGATATAAGGTCAATTTTATCGATTCTATCAGCTAAAACTTTGAAATATTTTAGGGTTAGATATAGATATATATACACATCCATTTTGTCCATTTAAAATAGAGGTGAGTAAATAATTATTTTTACATATATTTATCCACCATTCTACTTGAGGATAATTGATTAGGATTTCAATACTACACTTGGATATACAAATATTGTCTTGTGGAGAAGTATTTTGGATGCATAAAAGAAGTTATGTAACCTAGATATGACCTATATTTTTTATCCTTAGCACCTATAGAAACCTCTTGTGCAACACCTTGGCCAAGGGAAATATTGATTCTTGACAAGTTTATCTTCAAAGGTAAGTATTCCTAATTATTTATCTTCCTTGTTAAAGTATATATATTTACATTTGTTAATTTATATGTTTCTCTCTCCATGAATTATGATTTATTCTAAATTAACTTGAGTAGATATATTATATTCATGTCTATTACCCTCATTTTTTGACACATGCTTTGGTGAGCACTAGGTTATATTTTTCTTTACTTTGTCATTTACTTGTGAGTAATAAAATATAAGACCTATCTAGGGTTATCTAATGGTGTTAATTGAATATAAGATTTGGGATATTCTCTAGTTATATTATTATGGTAACGGAACCCTTAGTCAGGTCTAGTAGATCCATATTGATCATGACCCTGATTATCTAAATGTAATAACAAACATAAGGGCTAGTGTGATTTATCTTCTCTAATCTAGGATTGATTTGTAGACAATCTTCAATTTCACTTGTATATAAGTTGTATATATAAAATTATATAGTCAAAAAAACTATACATTATAACTTGATCCCTTCGATAATAACACTTAGGTGATAGACATGAAAATTTAGGATATACTAAAATTTAGGCATATCAACATGAATATATTTTAGGTGTAATAACATAAGACTCAAACCTCTGAAGAAAAGTTTTGATTGCAATTGAAATACATATGAAAATTCTAAATTTTTTGAATTTTGACTTATTTCTTTCATGCATGTCAAATCATATAGACTGGAACTATATTATTTATGACTGAAAATAATATGTTGACACTTTGCTACTATCACTATGAAATAAATACAAAAAAGACCATATATGTAGTGAATATGTTTTTAATAATAATAATAATTTATGATTTTAAAACCAATTAATTAATATTTAATAGTAAAAAATATTATTTAATGTAATATTAATAAATATTGATTACACATAGATACACATATTTAAATGAATTAAAATGAACTAGACCCCACTAGTTTTTTAGGCTTTATGATGCTAAGTCATCAATATGTAAGAATAAAAAACATGACACAACTTTTAGAAAAGAAGAGGTCATAAAAAAGGCTTAACATTGGAAACTTTGATATCCAATTTTACTTGTAGAATTGGGTTACAACTATAATATTTTTTCTCAAGTAGATATGCAGTAACCCATTAGATAATGACAATTTGATAAGAGATGAAGTCTTTTAATAACATGGCATGAAGAAGGGGATACATTTAAATAGGGAGATTTAGGATGGATAAATAGCCAATGCAAAGTCTTAAATGTAAATTATAAAAGTTTAGTAATGCTATCAACACACACAAACACACACACACACACACACACACACACACACACACACACACACACACACACACACACACACACACACACACACACACACACACACACACACACACACACACACACATTAGTCTATGTTTAAGTTATAAAGAAACTATCTTTAGAATAATCATAGATAAAATATTAAAAGTAATTGAATACTTACATCAATATATAGTTCCTAAAGTAATTCCCTTTAGAATGATGAATACCTACACCTTGAACAAAATTTGATCCAAACCAAAGAAAATATAAAGATAGACAACAAACCAAAAATGAAACAAAAAATTGGATAGGGAAAACAATACAATAAATCAAAATAACAAAAATATATAAAAACTAAAGAGAAAGAAAACAATTAACTGACATAAAAAATATTCTATTGAGAGATAAAATGAAGGATAGACTAATGTTGAAAGATATAAAAAGTAAATAAATAAGGTTTAAACCATAAAAGGAACAATTGAATAAAATATATGTGGTTTATTTTAGTACCATCATAATGTAAGTTATTGATTTTAACATGAATAAATCCATCATGCATCAAAATATAAGCTTTAAAATAAGAAAGATAACATGGTAGACATATCATATAACCTTGAATAAGTAGAATTGAATCATGACTATATGTGGTTTTATATATTTATTTTTCTTGTATTGTATGAATATTTTTAGGATAAAGGGAATCTAGATAAATAACATGAGTTGATTGCTCAAGTGTATATTCCATATTAATCTTTATGGAATAGTATTGAATATTTTCATGTTTCATATATTCAATAGGATTTTATTATTTGAAACTCTGACAAGTCATAAAATTTAAAACATTCATAATCTATATTATTAATCGAGTCTTCTAAATTTGATATTGGTAAATAATAATAAAGAAATGTGTCGTACTCACTTAATAATTCTACATCAAGATTTAGACAATCTAAAAAATCAAATTTATTGTACTCAATGTCCATAAATTGATTACTTGATTTAGTATCTATAACAACAATATACTTAAATTTATTTTCTACTATTAGAGAACTAAATCCAACATCAAAGAGATCAAAACTTTCATCTTGAGTGTGGTCTATTAAATCAAGAATGATAGGAGAGTTATCAGAAAATTTTGAATTAGATTTTAAATTATTATAGACAAAAATAAATTCATAGAGACATGCATTATTTTTGTTTGGAAAACAATCATATGCAAACTCCAAATAAATTTCTATATCTAAATATGAAAATTTATGTTTAGAACATTTGAAAACATCATCAGTCCCTCTATCATTCATATCTAAAATAAATTCAGGGACAGTTCTATTTGATAAAAGAACATCACCATATATTATATCATATTTAAATGATTGATAAGATAAATTAAATGAATCATATTTTTCTAAATCTAAATCTAATAAAAAATCAAGATTTGGTTTTGAATCAAATCATTCTAATGAATAATATAAACTGTATGATAATTCTTGAGAGTCATTTTTAGAATCCATTGACATGATCTCATCATAGAAAAAGAATATAGAAAATTATTTAATAAACATGTGTTCAAAATCTAACATTAAAATAGATAATATCTTACATTTGAACATATCATGATTGAACGAGCAAAGATTATACAAATCTTGATTTTGTATTCAAATGTGAGCAAATCTCAAGGATGCGATAAAATAGAAAATACACATTTTTTTAGAATTTTATTATAATTATCAGGTAGATTATTTTTCCAATAGAAAAATAAAAGTTCACCGTTTGGTTTAAAATAAATAGAAATTTCATTTAATTTCCAAAGAAAGCATGCAAATATTCTCCTATGGATTAATTTTCTTCCAAAGAAAGTGTAAACCAGGTTATTAGATTTTGAATATCTCAATTTTAAATTAATATTTTGATGTACATCCATTCTCAAGTGATCTCACTCATATTTTCCATAATGAATGAAAAATAATTACTAAACTAGAATCAAAATCTGGGCAACCAATTATGATAACTATGCACTAAAAATTGGTGACCAATTATGGTAATTGGTTAAGATGCAAATAATTAAAGATAATAATTTATAATTAAATAAATAAATAAAATTAATTTAAAATTCCCCAATGTAGTCACCAAATTTTTTGATGGTGAAAAATGTCACATCAACAAATCAACCCTTTCACCTATCACGAAGGTTAAGGTGGAATTGTACTTGTCTAATAGTAAGGGTCTTAAGAATAAATGTGATTCTAAAGATACACATACAGTTTTTTTTAAAGTTATATGGATTAATATGTTCAATAATAAATCTAATTCAAGTTTATATAGATCAATCAAAAATAACACTATTATCAATCATGTCAAAAAGAATATACTTATAAATAATGTTTTGACTCAATAAATTGATCACTTCTTCAATGCACTATTAATTAATATTAAATCTAATTTTTAACTATTATATGACCTATCCAATAGATAAAATCCTATGGACTATGAAATATATTTAAGGATAGAATACTTAGATTGCTGAAAATTTGTATCTAATATACATGCTCACACTACAAGGATGAAATAAATCTACAACAACTAAGAAAATAAAACAAACATCTAATAAGAAAAGAAAACAAATATACCTAAATCAAATATAAATCTATTAAAAATTAATATTAATAATATTTTTAATGGATTATAAAATGAATAAAGTTAGAAAAATATAGCAACAAAAATAAGAATACAACTAAAGTTTAAGAAACTACAAGAAACTAAAACTAAGAAAAATAGAAAAGAAAACTATGTATCAAGAAGCAATAAATGATAAATATTTTAAGAGTCCATTCTAATCTAATAAATAAATTCAATCTTAATCAAATTTAATTATAAAAAAAATATGAGTCTTAAAATAGAGCCATTTTAACAAAAAATAGAAGATATATTATTGAGAAAAAACTTTCAGTACAAATTGTCTTCAACAAGATAATCATTTACAAATGAGAGATTAAAAAATGTCACATAAAACAATGTATTCATCATTATTCAGGTCAAGTATATGATATTATATGTATAAAAATACATAACTATAATCATTAGAAGATATTAGGCTTGATAGACTTTAGATAATCAATTTATAAACTAATCAGGAAACCTAAATATACTTATGTTAAACAAGCAGGTCACTCAATCATCAAAAAATGTGTTATCTAATCTATTTTTAAATGATTACTTAATCCCATAGATTATTTAACATCAAGATATAATATGAAAATTTAAAATATTAGAGTTCTTCAATACCCATTGTGTTCCTCCCTTGTGTGATGACTTTGATCTATTTATAAAGTTATCTCTTTTGGAGATAGTTATATAATAAGTTATAACTAACTACTTGTTAGTTTTAGTTAGATTTAATAAAATTTGAAAATTAAATTAGTTATCTTAAATAAAATTTATAAGTTTATAATTTAAATAAAGTCTAAATGAATCAAATCCTAATGGATAGGGGGCTTAATCATTTTAAATAATTTAAAATAAGCATTAAAATATTCAAAACAAACATAATAACTATAAAAATTAAATAAAATTAAATACTATAAAACATTAAATATCATGTGTATTTTCCATAATAATTTAGTAAAGTATGCTATCAAAATAAACCACCACATGATCTAAACTTCAAAAACAACTAAAACATGCAAAATAAGCATATTAGTCAACCACAATCATTACCAAATGCCAACATGGATACATCTTTTATTTTGAAATAGCCTATGAAAACCAAGAATATTGATATCAAAACTCATAATCCCTTAAGTATTTATGAAATAATCAATTAAATATATGAATTCAAATCCATATGATTCATGACCTTGATTAATTTCATATATTTATGTTAGATATACATGTGTTGTTACCAAATACTAAAAATTGATTTTGATTATACCAATAAACCAATATTCATTCAAACAAAAGTTCAATAAGAACCAAAAATTCAATAATCACCATGATCAAACCAAATACTTCACCAAAATTTTATCATACCCTACCATGAACTGAATACAAGTTTTCATATTTTATTTATAGGGTAGAATATAATCGTATGTCCTTCAAAATTGAAATTGTGAATGATAAAAACTAGAAAGAATCATTTCATAGAAAATATTCCATCTATCCCATCTAGAAAATATCTACAATTAGCTTTCAAAAAATGAACATTTTCCTTATGAAATATCCAATATTATGATCAAACAACTTGAAAAAATTATTTAACACACAACAAACATGTATACAAAACTTATACGCTAAAAACAAGATATATCATTAAAACAACTAAAACATAATTAATGTATTTCATCATAGTCAAAGTTTTATGAATACTCCACTTATAAACATATTTAAGTAATCATGCATGGAAACATAAACTTTCCACATCATATTACCAAAACCCATCAAGAAAACTATTTTATTTGGAGAAAGAAACTTGAATGCAACAATATCAAAAGATTATAACATATATACCAAATAACATTATAATCCATACATATCTCAACCAATGTGTATCAATATATTTTTTTAAAATATAAATTAAACATGAAAATTTATCAAGTAATCCTTGAATATCAAACATCCATACCTCATAATGATAAAATAAATTGAAAATTGTAGGTGTTTCTCTCTAGTCTTGAATATCTGAGTTGCATAGTTTCATTTTTATCTAAGCAAGCACAAATGACAATAATAAATAAAATAACTAGCTTTTTGTATCATCAAGAAAACATTAAACACATAATTATGACATGTCTATTTATTATTGGCTTCAAGCTTTTTGCAAATAAATCTAAAGGTTCAACAAAATTGGTGATATTATTATCTGATATAACAAAGCATAATTTAATTAAAAACATAACACCTAAACATCTGATATCAATTCAAGTACTCATAATAAAATTTCTCATGTCACCAATTTTAAAAAATCCTAATGAATCAATAATTGATAGCTTACACTTGTATTACACATGCCGAATTCAATAAAACCATTGGCTACTAAACTCATCACAAAATCACCATACTAACCAAAGTTAACTTAAATCTATCATAATATTAACACCATATCCTTGACACTAATGGTTATATATCCAAAATGATATATTCAAAATAAAATCTACATTATAACTGATCCCTTCAAGAATAACACTTAGGTGATAGACATGAAAACTTAGGTATTATTAAAATCTAAGCAAAACAACGTGACTATATTTTAGGTCCAATAATATAAGACTCAAACCTCTAAAGACTTTTTTTGATAATAATTTAACTCCATATGAAAATTCTAATTTTTTTAACTTTTGACTTATTAATTTCATGCATGTCGAATCAATATAGATTAGAATTGTATTAGTTGTGACTAAAAAGAAAATGTTAACACTTTTCCACTGTCATTATGAAAGAATTCCAAAAAAATATCATATATGTACCAAATATATTTTCATTAATAATAAATTATGTTTTAGAAACCACTTAATTGATATTTAATAGTAATAAAATATTATTCAATGCAATAGTCATACATATTTTTTATGCATATAAACACATATTCAAATGAATGATAATGAATTAGCTCTTGTTAGTAGTTTTAAGGTTTTTGATGTTAATTCATCAATATGGAAGAATAAAAAAAATGACATGGTTTAAAAAAAATAAAAGGTGATAAAAAAGGCTTAATAGACCTCTAGTTATAGGAAAAATGCATGTTCATTAAGAAGACATCAGACACAGTTGAGAATGCGTCTAAATGAGTGTTAAGTTCAGGAATCAACACAATGTAGAAAATGAAAATGTGTAAAAGAGACAATGAATAATTCATAACACCACATAATACCCCCTTATAACTATCATTAGTGACCCCCCATAAATTTTTAAATGCAAGCACACTCGTATAGATGTCAAACATAATAGAGAAATTGAGGGATGTCAGGCTCTACTAATAACGCATCCAAAAAGTATAATATATGAAACAAATATGTAATTTTATAATGACCAAAATTACCACCAATGCGTATATCAAAAAAATAAACACTTTTGAATAAGATGACACTTAAATATAAGATTTTGATCAAAATTTATGCATGTTTGAAAATATTCTCACATGAAAATTTTTGGTCAAAATGGTGATGAAATAAAAACAACATGCATAAATTTGAACAAAAATTAGGTGTGAAAATAGTTTTAAAATGTTTCAGAGAAAATTTAATCCCCCTTTGGTTAGGAGTGAGTAGGGGACTAATTCACATATGATGAGGGGGATAGAGGAGTTCTTGTAGTGCCAAGGATGTAGTGGAGTTTTGTGTCAAGGATGCACTCTCCTCTTATAGTCATCTAGGTTTTGGACTGCATTGATAGTCAAAAGTTTTGACATCAGCATTTTTGACTATTCATAAAACCTTAATTATTTATTTTGGGGTTATGGGTTTCATGTGTAACCTAGAGTCTTGATGTCAGGTTATGAGTTGTACATGCATCCTAAAGTCCCAATGTCAATGTTATGAGTTTCGCATGTACCATGAAGTTCTAATGTTAGGGTTATGGGATATATGTGTGGCTTAAAGTCATGATGTCATGGGTTATAAATTTACACTGATTATGAATTCTTAATATCAGAGGCTTTGACTGTGTTAGCACCCTGAACTTCCCATAACTATAACAAGGGCCCAAAACTTTGAATAATGCATGTAGGTGTGAAATTTATATCAAGTTAAGAAACTTTAGATCTGGATTACCTATGGAAAAACCACCAAAGACCCACCAAATATATTAAAAAATATAAAAACCCAAAAAATATTTTCCTTTAGAGAACCTAGTAGTATGAATTGCATGAAATCACTGAAAAAGTTTTGAAACACTCCAAAATGGTCAAAAATTGATTGTCACAAAATTAGGTCATATTTATAGTTGACCTAAGGTTTTGGCACCTTATGATTCTAATGGAATTATCCATATTGTGATTTGAGACTCTAGCTAAATATTTTGCATGAATTTTCAAGAAACCCAAACAAACTTATGAAGAACCAAAAAATCAAGAAACACTATAGGATGTATGTAATAAGGATCTCACCAAGGATCTTCATAAATGGTAAAATGGCCATCAGATTAGAGTTATAAAACCATTTCAAATTATTCTAAGATATCTAAACATCATAAATGACATAGGGTTTAAACATCATAGATTACATGAAAACCCTAATATTAGGTGAGAATAAATATAAAATAAAAAAGAGCTTCATTAACTAATTATCTGATTCATTATTGATTAGCCAAAATTTACAAAAGAGCTACACTATATAGTGAGAAATTAGGTCACCAAAAAATTAACAAATCAACTCATTATTAGAAAATACATAAAGTGTATTCCCCTAATGACTTAACAACCAAGTAGATAAAATTAGAAGTAATAAAAATCCTAGACTAACAGAAACACATAATAAGGATTAGAGACACAATCATGGACATATTCAAATGTTCACAATCTATAGAATTATAATACTCATAAGGCATGAATCCAAACATGATAATCATGCATGAATAAGTGAAATTAATCTACATAATAATTTTTTAACATCATCATCAAGATAAACTTAGGTATCTAGTGAGATAGTAATGTTAAAGTAATTGATATAATAAAAATATATTCGTGCAATGTATTGTACTATAGTAGTAAAAAATAAGGATAGTCATACAGTGATAAAAACTTAGTATAATTTGATCCTAATGAACTTATTATGGTGAAAATAAGATGTAAAAGGTCTATGACTATTTTGAATATGATAAATTAGAGTCTATTTTCACTAGGATAAGTCCAATGGAATGAGATAAAGGTGTAGTGCATGAGAATCAAGAGTAGTGCAGTTTTATTTGTGTAATTTTTATTAGGCCAAAGATGGTATCACCACTTGTAACTACATCTAAGAGTGATAACTTGTATGTTCTATATCTCAATCAAGTACACTTTTAAAACATATTTGATATAAATTTAGATATAGATAAGTAATTCATGTAGTGAAGTAAAAATCAACTAAAGTAAATAAACTACACATGGATAAATCTTGATTTGAATTTTTTAAATTTTAGAATAATATTATTATAAGAAAAGAAGCTTTATACAAGGATTTATGTTATTATAAGCCTAATATCTCATGATTGGAATGCATTTATGTAGGTATTGTATCATATGTGTTGTAATCCTCAATTTCATTATCATATTCATCCTACATATTAGTTATTTCATTCAAATAATATTTGGCATAATCATTAGCACGATCATAATCATCATAGAAAATAAAACTTCATAGGTTTTGATGGAAATTTTGACACTCATTTTGATAATCTTTTATATCTGTATACTAAAAACTAACTTCCTCATATTGTGGTATTGAACTTTATTATTTCTCTTTTAAAATATGTATTATATATGTTTAACCCTAAAATTTATATTATGGGAATCAAGGGTTAAAAGGGTAGAGCTAGCCTAGGGCATACATATGGTAGACTATCTCTAAAGTAGGACAATTAATTATGAAACATAGATAAACATATACTACATTTATTATGCTAAGATATGATAATAGATATAAATTAAAACTATGATAGATATTATAATGATAAAAAACAAGATAATTAGTTTTGATGTTAATACAAATTTAGATCTAGAATAGGCAGAAAGTAGATTGAATCTAAATTCTAGATCAATTCACTAATTATAAAAATTATACCTTTGCAATTGTTGACACTTGTGTCAACCTAGTTATGTTAGTGTTAATGTCTAAGTCATATATAGGTGTATACTATAAAATACCTACTACAACCACTTGGATGCTTTTGAGTTCTATGTCATCTTCACTCTGGTGCATTCAAATTTAGTTCATGGACTATCATTCCTTGCCAAATCTTAAAACCATAGTTTTTCATCTTCATAGTGGATATGGTAAAAATGATTTAGTGGGAACATGGTATTGATTTTACCCAAATAACCCTATATCAATGAATGCCCCTTCATAGCCAATAATTTGAAGAGGGCTTCAGACTTATGTCATTGTCACCTATATGTTGGCTTGTCTATGAATCATGTAATGTGTGATAAGAAAGTACAATAATTAGCTATCTTGTATCTTGGTATATTTGGCTCATAGAATTATCCTTCAATACTTTACACCTATTGATGTGTTATCCCTATGATTGATAAGGAAATAAGAGAAAATGGTGAAGCTTTGCTCACCTAAGTTCTTCATTGAGTGATTCGTTGTATCTATTAGGTCCTTTCTAAGTGAAACAAAGATGAGGATTGATCTTTTATTTATAATAATACATTTCTATAATATCTAAAATTAAATCACTTTAACAATTATAGGTATATATTTTATTTGAAAATTGCATAACTTTAGGAATTTGAATACTTACATTATAATAAAACACATGTGTCAACATAGGCATCTAATTGGGATGAAAATATCCAAGTAGTTGGAAAATAGGTGAAGGTCTAAAACTTGTAGAGATGGAAGATAAATAGGTTTATAACATTATGGGAAAGATAGAAATCTCAATTCATAAAAATGACATTAGCCAGACTAAGAGAAGCAATGAGGCATAAATAAATAGTATATACAAACATTTTATAGTAGGTAAGGTATAGAAGCTGAAGGTACATGTGATATATATTTTCAAAGTATAGAAGATCAAGGTGATATATAATTCATAAATAGTGTATACATTTCCCCCTTAATTTAGTACTGAAATTATTAGTTTAAAAGAAAATAGATGTGTACCTAGTGTGTATAACACACCTTACCTTTACTTGAGTCTAACTTGAGTTATGGTTACTAACCTTTAACCAAGATCATGTTATAGTATATAATAAGTGTATATGTTATAAAATTGAAAGTATTTGAAAATATTGAAATTGAAAGAGATAAAGGTTTAGGAGTCCACGCATATCACTACAACTGCCATGCATTTTTAAAAATTTGATTTGAAAATATATATCATTATGGATCATTAGAGCTATGATTAGGATAAATATTAAATATATAGAGTACCCATATATAGATAGATAGAGAGAGTTGAGGATACATGCCCCCAACCTTAGAATAAAGGTGAGTTTCCACTAGATAGTTTAGATTATCCCAAACATGCAACCTAATCATACTTATAACATATGAAATGTGAGTAAACCAAGTAAATTAACACTATAAAACTGGTGAGGTTGGATGATGTAATCAATTCTAACCTATAAACTATTGGAAGTAACTACTGAGAGGGGGGTGAATTAGTAGACAATAATAATTTCCTTGTCAATCCACTTATCATTCATTAATTATCATTCATGAATCATCAGAACAAATCATGAGTAGCTAGATTAAAATCAAATCAAAGATATCACATACAAAGAAAGTATGAACATAACCATGACACATAATCTATATGGGAAACTCTAATGGGGAATAAAAACCATTAAACCATAAAATATGGAATATATTATTATAATTATAAGATAAAAATCTAGACCATAACCAATTGATTAAGGAGCACCCACCCCTCAATTTAGTTTAGCATTTACTGAACATTTAGCTAACACCAATTAGCAAGGAGGCTACAACCCGTTAGGAAACCAAGATCAAACTCAATCAAATCTAAACTAATCTCTACATTTGATCTAATGTTTTAAACAAATAATTATGGGTTCCTCTTTCTTTCACTCTTCACCCTTAAATCTCTTTCAAATAAACTCTAGGGATTACTCGCTCAATATGCCTCTTTTAGGCTCATTAGGTCTAATGACCTATGTTATCACTTGAATCAACTTGATAAAATAATAATGAATGATATTATTCACCTTTTTATGGTATTTAATGACTTTTACCTTATATTTCAAAGTTTTTTTCATCACTTAGCTCCACACTTACTACATTAGATCAAATAGGCCAATTAGGCCTTGTACTTATACCATACACTTTATCTAATCCATCCTGGTTGCCCAAGATTTTTAATATAATTTTATTATGATTATAATAAGTACACACACATGTTACATGGGTGATAAAATCCACTTAATAGTTTTTCCATTTTCCTTAAGACCCAAATCCTCCATTAGGCCTAGTTGAGACCTAATGCAAATATGTCTATATAGGCACATGCTATAAATTTGACTCCTAAGACATCATTTAGCCTTAACCAATAGATTAAAAACATAAAAAATTCATTAAATATACCATTTATCAATCCCACATAGTTATATTTCACTTGTAAATTCAACTCACTACTTGAACCAAGTCATTTTAGCCTACTCGCCATTAGGCCTAAAAACACAAAAAAGTCTATCATATAGAACTAAAGAATAAAAACACTTTTTCCAAAAAAAACTTAAAAATATTTATTTAACATGTATTAAATATCCTAATAAACATCACCAAATTAATTTTACAATGTCACATAAGTTCTAAGACCTCAAACTAACTCTTGTAAAGTGACCACTCAGATTGGTCACACACAATAAAAATATAGTCAAAGTATTTTGAATTTATAAAACTTAGTATGGATAAAATAAGACCTCAAATAACTTATAATGAAACCATAATACATATAAAACATATCCATACTCATTTTTTTCTTCAATTATTGACAAAACATCTTCAACTTACCCCTACAAGATGGTCATTCAAACTACTAGTGCATACATAAACACAATCATGATGAACATGAAATATTAAATATTAAAGAGTATTATAATTATATTTAAATAAATGGAAACTTTCATAAAAAATTATTAGAGTAGCATAAAATAAATAAATCATATGGCTTAATGACAAATTTGCTTTTACAGATCATTCTCACTATCCTAGGTTGTATTGTATTATTTTACACAGACTAGTCACTTTGTGATAACTTTATAGATTATTTATGAGAACCATAATAACTAAAAAATAAGTGAAATAGGAGTAATATATATTTAAATAATACCAAAAACTGTTTGTTCCATCCCTAAATAGATTCTCACTCTTGACTAGCTTTTTTTCATTATTTCCACTGTTTGGTAGATTAGCAAGAGGTCATTTTGATTGACCAAAAATATTGATATAGTGAACATAAAATTACAAAATAAATACATGGTAATCATGAAAAATTATTGGCCTTTAACCTCCAGTCATTTACATAGTTTGACTAGGTCAACATTGACTACTACAACAAACTTTGTAGAAATAACACCTTTTTAATAGGTTCCATTCACAGTCAAGACAAACCAATTCCACTTCTAGGTGCCTGAGAGAGTTTTATAAAATATAAAAACATAATAATAGATTTTAAATTCCATTTTTAGTCATTTATATCAAGTTATTTCCAATTTATCTACTATGAGGGTTTATAGGTGGGTTTTGACCAGTTTAGATTCTTAACAATTTTTCATAAATCACTATATCTAAAACCACTGAAAGATAATTGGAAAAAATTATTAGGTACATGTACCATCTATCCAAAAATATTAAGGCTGCCATGAAAAATCTACACATGCCAATGAACATCTCAACTTCCTTCTCAGGTTTGGAAACCTTCATTCTGCATGCATAGGTGTCCTAATGTTTTTGATTACTTAATTTTCCTCCTCAAGACATAAAACTTGGTAAACCCTTATAACCATGTTTTTAAACCACATTAAATTATTATATGGTCTTAAAAAACTTGGAAACTCATGTTGAGCCTCTATTTGGACCTCAATAGGTCTTTATGCATACTAAGTCTAGAACCACTAGTTATGCTTGGTCTTTAAAAACACTTGGAATATTCTTATAATGATATTAAATCATCATAAATATTTCATATGCACTCAAAAATTGATGAAAAATTTCCAACATTCTTCTCCCTTGTCTCAACCTACTCAACACACCAAGATACCAAGCCTATGCCACAACACAAGGTCTATGAGAAGACAAACAGACCACTGTTCACATACTTTGGCTTGTCTCTTTGGCTTGAATCAACATCAACATGATATATATAAAATTATAGTCCTAAAATAATTCTTACCTTAGCTCATATGAATCCAAAATTGATCAAGATGCCTCATTAGGCCACTTAGGGTCATAGAACAAGGTCTAAATGAAGACCTTCAATGAATCACACATGCATCAAATGACTCAAATACAAGCTCAAACTCATACATACATCAATGACATCACCATTTTTTCATTATAATTGACATTAATGTACACATGACATCATCCTTTAATATCAATTAAAACACACTCTCCAAAAATCTCCCTTTTTGTCATTGATGGCAACCTCTTCTTCTTCTCCCCCTTTTCCATTAATGACAAAGTGGACATATACTCCTTTCAGGTTTATCTACACATTCCTTTGATCTTAGGACCTAATAACTTACAAATATCCCATTTTATCCATGCATGGTTATTTAATACATTGTCAAAACACATGACTTGGTTTGATCAAGTCATCATACAAACTTCTTGAGTTCACATCTTGTAGCAAACTTCTCCACATCTCCACCATGACTGAAGCTTGAAAGTAGAACATCTTACATATGTTCCCCCTCATATCATGCACATATTTTCAATCCTTTCAAACTATCTAATTTATCTCCCCCTAACTCCATGCTTCATATAGGAAAGGGTCATCTTCAACTAGTCTCTTCAAAAAATCAACAATGAGATTCAATGGCCCATATTTCCCTCAAGTTACCAATAGTTCTCATGGATACCTAATCAATATGTATCCACTCCTTTTGTTTACCACTTGTCTATTAGATCAATTAGAACATCATGAAAATGAGGAATAACTCCTATATGAATTCATCATAATACCTTTCAAACATTATAAACCATAATATTTTATAGCACTTTAAGCCTACTTCATAGAAATCCATAGTTTTAGAAAGTCTATGAGAACAACCTTCAATATGACACACTCATGTCATAACCTTGACTCCTTAAGATAAGAAAACATATAATTAACAAAATGAAAATGGTCACAAAAAGATCCTAAAATCGTATTTCTTCTCATCAATTATCCTACCTCCATGATAAATAAAAATAAGCAACTCTACCTATACCAATCTTCAACCTTTGATATACAAACTTAAAACCCTGCTTATGATGACTTTAGAGTTTGTCATCCTTAGACTATTGAACTAATTCAAATCAAACCCAACATATCAACATGTTCCTTCAATACCTTATGAGGTCATATTTGCATCAAGGAAACATGATATCTTCCTAGAATAAATTTCAAGGGCACTACTACAATCTTCCTCATTCAAATCACTAGCATCTTGATAACAACAACATTCCTTCATGGATACTTATGTAGAATCCTTTTCAGGATCACAATAACCTTTTGATGTTGTAGGATAGTGATCACTATCAAAACTTCATGAAAACCCTCAAGACATATACAACATGTCAAATCGTTCCTAAAAATCATGGAAAAATAATCTACCAGGAAGATTTTAGTCTTGAGGACCAATCATCAATCCTTCATACTCCTATTTTGTCTTTGTCTTCTAAGGAACCATATGAGCACATAAAAGTGCATTAGGAGAATATATAAAATTAAATAAAACTTTTTATAAGCCTCACATAGTGATTACTGAGCAACACATGTCATTACAAGGCCAATCATATCAGGAACAACCACCTTAGTATTTGCAAATATCAAACCTTCACTGCCTTTCACCTTTTGAGCTAGATATTTATTTCAAGGATCAACATATTCAAGCACACTTATATAAGAACTCTATGACCTTGTGATAAATTTAATACATTTTGAACAACCATTATTGAAGACCATAAGCACCATACACTTTTTCAAGACATCAATTTTGTTTAGAACAAAAAAAATTAGACACAGTCCTCTTTCATGATGTTTTGCATTCACAAAATCACACTTTTAGAACATCTTAAAAGCATATGAATAAATAAAAAAGAGTTATATACATCATCCATTACTTATAGAATAATTTGAAGATCATTAAACATTTTATAATCCCATATTAATCCTCCTAGGTTCACTGGGTCAAAACCTAGTCAACTATAGTTGACTTTAACCTATATTTATTACACTTGTGCAAATGGTCAAACCTTCTAATCACTTTGGGGGTCTTTTGAACTGAGTCCTCTTAAAATTTGATTCTTATCTCATATTTATTTGAATTAATACATGTATTATAAAATCATTTCTTTGAAAACTATTTTCCTTTGTTAAATTTGAAAATTCAAATTCCAACGATTATATTTTCATGCAAAAATGGCCAAGTATGGAAACTAGTGAAATCTGCTCGAGAGACTAACTTTGCACCAACATATATTTTGATAGAAATCAATTAAAGAACTTAAAATTTCACTAGATGAACTAGGAATAAAACTAAATAGACCAATTGACCACTTTATTTTGACACCTTCACACGTGTGAATGTTGATGTCTTCAATCTTCTCACTTAGCCTGATTTGACAAGTAGACTAAGATGACCTAGACCTTCACAATACTACACTATTTCAATTTTTATTTCTCCAAAGGATACTTAGAGATTTTAAAACCTCCTTAATTCATCTTGGGATTCCTCACATAATCCTCCATGAACTCTAAGACCTGTACTATTGTCATACACACAAACCATCCAAATGATCTATCTTTCTTCTATCATGTTAGCTAATCAAATGGACCATATTCATTAAGATCTATTATTTAATTTAGGTTTGATCTTAGAATTAACCTAAGTATATTACTTATTATTTAACCTTGATAGTGAAAACATGTATACTTATATACAAACTTCAACCATGATCTTCATAAACTTTAGCCATCACTGTTAAAAGAAGAACATTGCCCTCATCACACCTCAAGCTACTTAGGATCACCTATAAGATGTTAAGTCTAATAAAAAGGTCCAAATATGATACAAATTATTAGAATTAGATAATATGAGGGGGAGGGTAAATTAATATACAATAATAATTTCCTTTTCAATCCACTTATCATTCATTCATTATCATTCATGAATCATCACAAAAAATATGAACAACTAGTCTAACATCAAATCAAAAAGATCACATTCAAAGAAAGTATGAAAATAACCATGACACATCATCTATGTGACAAACCCTAATGGAGGATAAAACCTAATAAAAACTAAAATATGGAATACAATCCTATAATGATAAGATCCAAATTTATACCAACACCAATTAATTTAGGAGCACTCACCCCTTAATTTATTCCATCACCCACTAGACCTTTAACAAGCACCAACTAGCAAGGAGGATACAAACCTATAAGAAACCAAGGACAAATCAATCACCTCAAAAATTATCTCCACCTCTAATATAATTTCTAACACACCTGATGATGGATTTCTCTTTCTTTCACTCTTCACCCTTCAATCTTTCTCAAACAACCTTTAGGGCTTACTCACTCAATATGCCTCTTCTAGGCTTATTAGGTCTAATGACTTGTGTGTTAAATTACATAAAATTTATTAGATATAAATAAATAATATTATTCAACATCTTATTTTCCTAAATGACATGTACCTTCTCTTTCAAAGGTTTTTTTTCTCCACATAGCTCCACACTTATTACACTAGCTCAAATAGGCCAATAAGGCCTTGTGCTTATACCATACACTTTATCTAATCCATCTTGGTTTGATAAGATATTTAATTTTTTTTATTAAAATGGTAATATGTCCACACACATGTTTCATGGGTAAGATAATCCACTTTATAGGTAGTCAATTATCCTTAAGACCCAAATCGTCCATTAGGCATAGTTGAGACCTAACACAAATAGGTCTATCAATGCACATGTTATAACTTTGAATTGTTAGAAAACATTATGACTTAAAAAATGGATGAAAAACATGAAAAATACCTCAAATATACCATTTATAACTCCAACATAGGTCCATGCCACCTAGAACTTCAACTCACTACTTGAACCAAGTCATTATAGCTTACTCGCTATTAGGCCTAAAAACATAGAAAAATATGTCATATAAAACTAAAGAATACAAACAATTTATAAAAAAAAACATAAAAAAATTGAATTAATATGTACTAAATGGCCTAAAAAACATCACTAAATTTATTTTCCAATATCACACAAGTTGTAAGACCTCAAACTAACTCTTCTAAAGTGACAACTCATATTGGTCACACACAATCAAAGCATTTTACCTTTAAAAAATTGAGTATGGATAAAATAAGACATAAAATACCCTATTATAAAAACTTGAGACTTATACAACATCTCCATACTCATTTTTTTCTTTAATTCTAGATAGAATATCTTCAACTTTCCCCTGCAAGATGGTCACTCAAACTGTTAGTGCATACATAAACACAATCCTGATGAACATGAATTATAAAATATGTAAGAGTATCATAATTATTTTAAAATAAATGTACATTGTAATAAAAAAATTTATATCACCATAAAAGACAAAAATCATATGACCTAGGGATAAATTTACTTCTACATATCATTCTCACTATCTTGGGTTACATTGTCTTGTCTTACACAGACTAGTCACTTTGTGAGCACCTTATATATTGTTTATGAGAACCATCATCACTAAAACATAAGATAAATATGAGGAATATTTATTTAACTAAGAACATAAACCATTGGTTCCATTCCTAAACACTTGTAACCCATCTATAAATAGATTCTCACTTTTGACTGGATTTTTCTCACTATTTCCACTATTTAGGAGATTAGTGATAGGTCATTTTGATTGACCAAAAATATTGAAATGGTGAACATAACATTCCAAAATAACTTCATGGAAATCAATAACAAGTCTTAGCCTTCAACCTCTAGTCAATCTCATAGTTTGACCAGGTCAACATTGACTACTACAATAAACTTTTTGGAAATAAAACCTTCTCTATAGGTTACACTCATAATGATGATAAACCAATTCCACTTGTAGGTTATTGAGATATTTTTATAAAAAATCCAAACATCATAATATCTTTGGAAATCCATTCTGAGTCCTTTCTAACAATTTCTTTCTAATCACTTTACTATGAGGGTTTATAGGAAGGTTTTGACTAGTTTACATTCTTAACAAATGTTCGTAAAGAAATATAAATAAAACCACTAAAAAATACTTTGAAAAAATTATTATGTACATTTTACACCTATCCCAAAAGTCTCAGGTCACCATGAAAACTCTACATGTGCCAATGATCATCTCAACTTCCTTCTCGGGCTTAGAAACCTACATTCTACATGTATAGGTGTCCTTCCAACATTGTTTTTTTCTTATTCTGCATCCTTAAGACCTAGAACTTTGTAAAATCCTTTGATACATATTTTAAAACCATATTACATGATCATATGGTATTGAATAACTTGTAAACTCACTTTGACCCTCCATTTGGACCTCATTAGGTCTCTATGAAAGCTAGGTTTAGAACCACTAGTTATGCTTGGTATTTGAAAACACTTGGAACATTATTGTAATGATCTCAAATAATCATCAAAATTTCATACACATTAATGCCATGATCCATAATTTCCAACCTTCTTCTTCATAGTCTCAACCTGCTCAACAAGGCTATCAAGCCTATGCCACCATAAAAGGTTTATCAGAAGACTATCAGACCACTATTCACATACTTTGTCTTCTCTCTTTAGCTTGAAGAAACATAAACATACTAGAGATAACATAAAATTCCTCAAAAAATTATTACCTTAGCTCATATTCATCTAAACTTGATCAACATGCCTCATTAAGCCACTTAGGGTCATAAAACAAGGTCTAGATGAAGACGTTCAATGAATCACACATACACCAACTGACTCAACTATAAGCTCAAACTCATCCATACATCTATGACATCACCAATTTTTCATTACCTTTAGCATAAATGCACACATGAAATCATAATTTGACATCAATGATAACACCCTCTCCAACATAAATTTGTCAAAATTGAGTGATTTAATCACCTCAACCATACCAAAAAATGAACCAACTATTAAAGTAGATTGGCTCAATATAGTACATAAAAGTACAACCTAGTGGGTGATGATAGTAAAAAAATATGTTTTTAAATCTAAAACTAATTTTGATTTTTAAATTTAAGTTCCCTTTGCATAACATATTCACTTTATATATGTCTCATGCTGAAACTATGTATAACAATGATATAAATGTATAGAATTATTCAAATGCATAACTACGAATTCGGCCAATTTAAAACTATGTAAGTATGGAAAACATGTTTTAAACACATTCCACGAATATAATATGAATTTGAGAACTAGTGTAATTATGGAGAACATGTTTCCAAAACATTCCCCTAGTGTAATCTAAAACTGAAAATTGGTTTAACTGTGGAGAAATATGAATACTAGTAAGTGGCCATATGGTGGACATGTTTCCAAAACATTATCTTGCCATAATATAGGTATGTTATAAATGTAATAAGTATGGATAAAATGTTTCTAAATTATTCCCCCATTGAATCTAAAATTATAAAAAATATGCAAAACATGTTTCCAAAACATGCCCCCATTGAAATATGAATCAATGAAGTAATGTGGAAGTCATGCCTATATGCAATGCCCCCACTAATATTCCCCCATTGAAATTTTATATTGGGGGAAAAAAATGCCCTAAATATAATATGAATTTGAGAACTAGTGTAATTATGGAGAACATGTTCCCAAAACATTCCCCTAGTGTAATCTAAAACTAAAAATTGGTTTAAGTGTGGAGAAATATGAATACTAGTAAGTGGCCATATGGAGGACATGTTTCCAAAACATTATCTTGCTATAATCTAGGTATGTTATATATGTAATAATTACGGAGAAAATGTTTCTAAATTATTCACCCATTAGATCTAAAATTATATAAAATATGCAAAACATGTTTCCAAAACATGCCCCCATTGAAATATGAATCTATGAAGTAATGTGGAAGTCATGCCTATATGCAATGCCCCCACTAATATTTACCACTAACCACCCCCCCCCCCCCCCCCCCTCCCCTTTTTAAGTGATCTAAAGTAGTAACTAAGAATTAGCTTACCTCAAAAGGATAATATACCCATGTAAAATGTTAATGTACCATGTAGAATATAGAGGGAATTTGTCTAGGTAGGTATATCATTGAAGCACAAAGAATGTGATCACACTAAGTCCTAATATGAATGATGTAGATCATGACAATGTATAAATAATAATAGTATAGGCTCAATAATAAATCAAGTAAATAAATAAGAGAATTTAAAAGGAAATCAAGGTATAATGGTCTAAGGAGACCTCAAACAAGGGGCATGTTCAAATATTACAAAATTGAAGGGACATGACTTAGTTAAATGTCTATAAAAGAAAAAATGACATATTAAAATGTCAATATACAATAAGCAATGGCATATTCAAATTTTAAAGAGGAAAAAAAGGCATGAAGGCCACAAATAATGAATCATATTGAAATTATCAAACAAACAATATAATAACAAGGAAAGACACTCAAGGAATTACATAAATTAAAGCATAAGCAACCATACTAGTCCTAAATATATGTGTTAGTAAAATATGTTAAGTACATAGCATATCAAGTATATTATAAATGATATAATCTTGGGAAAGACATGTGTAAGTACATATATCTAGGACTAGTATGATATGTTTATGATGGTTTCTCAAACATGATAATGTAAATTGGCCATATCATGGTATAACCTAGATGTATCATGATCATGTATGGGTAAAGTGTTATTATAACCCAAAAATACCATTAAGGGGATGAATTTGTGGAGGCCTCATATCATGTGTGTCATATTCATATGTTTCATAATTAGTATCATCAAAATAATGCCAATCTTTTGCATTAGTAGTATATGGAAGATGTAATTCCTTAGGTTATTCTTTCACATGTGATATACCATTTGAAATATTTGTATATGAATAAGAAACCATGTCATACTTTGATTGTGACTTTACGGGTATGGCATTATTTGTATATGCTGACCATTTTTTGGTCTAACAGGCCAAAAATTGGTCCCCTTCTTCCTCTGCTATTTTAGGCCAATTCATTTTTGATTTTGCACAAGTCCAAGAATTTTCTATGGACTCTGAAGGTCTATTTCTATGGACTCTATAGGGCTTGATTTTCTATGGACTCTACAGGTGTAATCTTTTGGCAGATAAAGAACCAGTTCAGAGAGTGCAAGGTTTTACAAAGCTTCTTCAGACTCTTGTCCAAAGAAATTCATAAGGAAAGAGGGCTAAGGCAGTTCAACGACATGATATTTTAAAGAGTTAGTAGTTTTGAGCCATTGAACTATTGAACTGGTTCAATGCTTTGGTTCAGCGGCCTTGGTTCAATCGACAAAGTCCATCAGTTGGTTCACTCAGTCAGTTCATCACCTTGGTTCTTCAACAAAGTTCAATGTTTTGGTTCAAAGCTCAAGTTCATCAGTCTTGGTTCATCACTTGGTTCATCAGATGGTTCAATAATTCGGTTCACCTAGTCAGTTCATTGGCAAGTTCATCAGTAGGTTCAATCAAACGGTTCGGTGCCTTGGTTCAACAATTTTTTGAACTGTTAAACTAGTTCAATGGATTGGTTAAATGCCTTAGTTCAATCACATGGTTCAAAGGCTTGGTGTAATAAAGGAGTGGCATGCAGTGTTAAACCCTGGAACCATTGAACCATTTTTGGTTCAATGGCTTAGTTTAATCAGGTAGTTCAAAGGAGCATCCCAAAAGGCCGAAGGACAAGTGCCCTTGCGAAGGGAAATTCTAGGTTCAATATCCCTTATAGAGGGCAAGGAGCACTTCAAAAGGGCCACAAGGAAAGAAAGCCACAAAGGGTAAGTTTTTCAAATTTTTTTTAAGGCATAATTCCTTTAGACTTTTTGTCCAAAGGAATTCCTTCGGACAAAAAGCTTGAAGGAATTCAGAAAGGCTGCAAATGGAAAGAATCCCGCAAAAGACTAAGGCAAAATAAATAATTTCTTCAGACTTTTTGTCTAAAGGAATTCCTTCAGACAAAAAGTCCAAAGAAATTCAGAGGAAGGTTTTAGAAAAAAGCCTAAGGAACGAACAAATAAATTCCCACAGACTTTTTGTTCACAGCAAAATTGTCCACAGTAAAAAGCCCAAAGTAAGAAACCTGCGGGAAGGGTATGTGCCCTTGCAGAGGGATCTTGCCAAGGAAAAGGAATTTTCTCAAGAATTTGAAGGGTCACTTCCCCTTTGAGAAGGATTGATAAAGGAAGTCTACAGAAAAAGGCTGAAGCAAGAAAGTTGAATGAAAAGTCCAAGCGATGATGGGTGCACGGACGTCAAATTTAAGATGGTGAAATAGCCATTGGTTTTAAAAATGCTTGCATGCCAACCATGGAAAGAGCCCAAGGAATGCAGTGACCCATTAGAAGATAGCCTCAAGGGTTGAAGGAGCTAGAAGAAGACAAAGAAGGATGAAGACAAAGAGCCCAGAGAACAAAGAGAGAAAAGTGCCAAGTGTAGGAACAAGTAGGTAGTCCAAGTGGTGAAGGGAGGCATCGATTCAAGAAGTTAATACAATAGGTGATATAGTGTCTATGAATTGATCATTAATAGGTGTAAATGGCTAATGGTGTGACCCATTTTTATTCATTTAGCATTAATGAGCAGACAAGCTACGTAATTACCTTGAAGGAGCAGTCTTGCAAGCAGACAAATGGTGCGGCTCATAATTTCTCATTGATTTTTAAGTGGCTTGCTCTTCCCAATGATTGAAGCACACATGGTTCATTTGTAAAAGGGGTTCCAAAAGGCCTCCTTCCTTCCTATATATATTGTAGACTTGTCATTTGGAAAAGGATGTTTTCACATTTGTAAGGTGAAGCCCTGGAAAATTTTCACCTAAAATCAATAAACATATTTTTACCTCTATTCTAGTTAGATATCTTTGTGTGTGTCTAAGTGTTAGTTCTGTGTTTAGTCATTGCTTCTTAATGCTTCCACAGGTCTAACACCAACACACCTGGTATCTATAAGGTGCCATTCCTACAGGTGATAAGGATAGTTGTACCTGGAAGCATAGAGACAGAGAGAAGCTACTATAAAATGTGCCCTTTCACAACACCTATGGTGAGTCCCTATTTTCTATGTATTCCATTAAAGTATCCCTCTTAAGTTTCCTATAGCCTAGTCCTTCTACTAGTTTGAAGTGTACGTATGTGTTTGTCTAGCTTCAAGTGTGAGTGTGAGTAGGTCAAATAATTTGGTACATCACCCCTTTAGAGTAGGATCTATTTTCCTATAATCCTTGTCCCTTTTCACCCCCCCCATTATATATCTATATACATGTATGATCACTTATTGGAACAACTTAGATGCATCAAATGGAGCTAGCCCTTACCTAGAGACTCTCCCCTTCAGCTTCGCCAGTCCCACAGGTGAGAGGGGAGTTTCCATTTTGACGTGTGGAAGGAAAGAGCTCAACCTCCTACCCCGAGTGCAATCCACTGCATCAACAATTTATGGCATGCCCAGTGGGATCTAGTTTTTACACTCTATAAAGTTTCAGGATTGATGCTGGTCCTGTTATAGTGAAATCAACTATTTTTAGCATCTGGCAACTCCACTGGTAAGAACTTCTTTTTCTAATCAAAGACCAGTCTGACTTCCTATGCCTAAAGTAACCACATGGTCTACTTCTAAGGGTGTTCCTTTCAACTTCATTGAGTTACCTTTGAACTCAGCAAAAAGATTAAGGTTTTAGATGACCCATCCTTATTCAGCAAACCACTTTCCCTAACCTGTTGTAAAGAACACATATGCATCAAGGCTGCAATTACATCCCGTCATAGCTATGCCACTTCCCTTTGTGACTTTTCATGGTTAGAGTCCATTGAATCTCCAACGTTATGACCCAATTCCAGGAGCAGCCCTCAAAAGTGTGCCTTCTTTTGATGGAGAGGGGCCCATCATAGTCATCAAACACATCAAAAATATTGCTAACCTCTACAATATTCATAATGTCACTGAGGAAAATATTGCAATCAAATTGCTGGCATTGTCTCTCAAGGGTAAAGCTCTTGACTGGTATGGGACTTTGACTATAAATTCAATCAGTTCCTAGAATGAATTGGGAACTCACTTGATGGACCATTTTGGAGAAAAGAGTGACCACCTCTCACTTGCTGAGCAACTGACTACCATGAAAAGAGCCCCACATGAATACATGCAGGATTTCAATGCTCGATTTCAAAAGACATGGGATAGAATCCCCATTCTAGTAAAACCTACTCCTAGCTATGCTTTCCTATATTACTTAAGAGCATTGAATAGTGATATCACTATTATGATACAATCCATGGGAGGACATGTGCTACCTGCCACCTATGACATAGCTATAGCAACTAAAAATTGCCTATTGCAGGTTGGGAAAATAGCTCCTAGACCCCATATGCCACTTTTCCCTAAAATTCTACCTCTAATTTAAACCACTACTCCCACATTAGCTCTACTACCTGGCATAGAAAATCTAGTTGCTACTCCATCCAATGAACTTCATGAAGTTAAGAGTCTATTGCAAAGTATGTCAAATGAACTTGTGGCTCTTAAAAGGCAGCAAGCTCAAAGCAACCAACCAAACCAAGAATACTAGCAGTATGGTCAAGCTCCTAAACCCCATTTCCAAAATTATAATCAAGGAAAGGGTCAAATTACTTAGAACATACCCTTTCAAGGCTACAACTCAGGTGCCCCTTCATCATCTAAGGTCATGGTGCCCGTTCAAAACAATCTGGTGCAGGAACAACCAAGTTGTTCAACCATGGGATATGGTCAGGAGTAGGCTATTTATACAAATGAAATGGTGATTTATTACCCAAATGTAGAAGACAATTAGGTATCCACCCATTCCCAAGTCTTTGAGGCTCCAATGCAACCCAACATGAGTAGCAGCCAAGCCTAACCTGATTCTACCCTCATGAATCATCTGGAAGGAGAATTCTATTCAGTCAATTATGTGGGTGCTACAGACAATCAGGCTGACTGTGTTGCATCCAACACAAGATTCAAAAGGAGAGCAATGGAAGAAACTTAGGCTACAACCCAAACATCAGCAACACCTTCTTCATCACATGCAAATCCAAAAGTCCCAAGTTTCAGACTGTCATTTGTACCTTCAGCTCCTCGACCTGTGCCTCAGGCTGTAAATAATTCCAAAGAAATTTTGAAGGAAGGAAACCCTTAGGTCAACACGGTTGATTAGATGAAGAATATTCACATGAACATATCCTTGTGGTATTTTTTGTCAATACCAGGGTAAAAGGACATGCTATAAAAGGAATTGCATGAGCTAGATGAACACGTTATCCCATCAAAAGCTGATAATGTTTTGATGATGAATGGACAGCCTTCCACCTCAAGTCAGGCCCATAAAAAAGAAAAGGTTCCTCCTTTTTATGTGTCCTTGTTCATAGGAGATTTCTTGGTGCACAATTGCATCATTGATAGTAGAGAAAGCACCTCGGTGATGCCTAAATGCATAGCCGACAAGCTGGGCTTGAAATATGAAGAAATGACCAAGGGAGTCTTGCATCTGGATGGAACCCCAGCAAAGATAATTAAGGTGGTAAGAGGTTTGAGATTTATGCTACATGCTTACTTGAGTTTCTTAGTTCCTCATGATGTGGTAGTGGTAGATTTCCCTCCTTACTTTGCCATCTGCTTATCCAAGGATTTTACATTCAAGATAGGCAGTTACATGGCAGAAAATTGGTCTTATCTAGTTTTTAGAACCAAGTATGGGACTAAATTCAAGATTGAATCTGAACCACTCCATAGAGATCATCTGGAACCTTACTCACTCAAGGTATCAAATGTTAGCTATGCCATCATTGACCAAGAAGAGTTCCAATTAGACTAGTCTCCATCCTTTGCCCTTGAAGGAGTTATAGACCTGCTCTTGGATGAATGGGGAAATGATAACTTTGAGCATGATCCTTACAAATTCATAGAGGAGGTGGGCCTTGGAGTTTATTTCATGCATGAAGAGGGTAATTTTGTACCAAATTTGATGAAATGTAGCTAGGAAAGCTTAGGTCTATGGTAGCTATTCTTTGACGGTTCAAAAAGTAAGTTAGGAGTTGGTGGTGGAGTGGTGTTAGTCTCTCCTTCAAAAGAGAGGTATTTTTTAGCCTTTTGGTTCCAATTTTCATACACATGTAATATTGTGGAATATGAATCCCTCATCCATGATTTGGAGTGGGTGAGGAAAAGAGGAATCAAAGAGCTGCAAGTGTTTGGTGATAGTGAGCTGATTGGCAACCAGGTAAGAGGCCATAATTTGATGAAGAATTATCTACTGAAGTCCTATAAACATAGGGTATGGGACTTAGTAGAAAATTTATTTGCTTTCAATATTACCTCCATTCCTATAAAATAGAACAAGAAAGTAGATAGGTTGGTAGTAGTTGGTGCCCAGTTTGATATTCCTCAGGAAATAGGCTGAGACCACAGCTCACGTCACTTGAAAGTAGTGATCTATCCCTCTGTACCTGAAAACATCACCAACTGGTAGGTTTTCAATAGTGATAAACAAATAAAATTCTTCCTACAAGAAAATGTAGAATTCACTACAAAAAACTAGGCAAAGCTACAACATCAATATGGCAACCAAATTGTTCAGCTGAAGAACAATAAGCTCCCCAAAGGTTTGGTCACCCTAGAGAGTATCTTCAATGGAGATGACCAATTGAGAAGTGACAAGGTGTGCATTGCAACAAAGGAGGAGCACCATAAAAGGTGGAAATATTCAAGGACATGTTGCTTGCACTTGGGAAAGTGTGCATGGATTAGGAAAGGCAGGCTTTCATCTTGTTGTGCTAGGAATTTGTTGATATCTTCACTTGGGAGTATAGTAATTTGAAGGGTTTTGACCCAAGATTGGCCCATCATACCATTGAGCTAGAAGAAGGTGCCAAGAAAATCAAGTAGAATCAGAGGCCTATTAACCCAGTGATTGAACCTCTCATGTGGAAGGAACTCACCAAGTTGATTAAGTCCAAGATAATATTTCCAATCAAACACTCTTCTTGGCTGGCCAATCTTGTTCCTATTTAGAAAAAGAATGGGGAGATTAGACTGTGCATTTATTTTAGAGACCTCAATAGAGTCTCTTTGAAAGACCATTATCCTCTCCCAAGCATGGAGCAGATCTTTCAAATGGTGATAGGTAGTGAGCGTTTCTCCCTCTTGGATGGGTATTCAGGATACAATTAGATTTTGGTGCAAGATTGTGACCAGCACAAGACAGCCTTCACAACCAAGTGAGGAACATTTTCTTATAGGAAAATGCCTTTCGAACTGTCTAATGCTGGTTCCACCTTTCAATGAGCTATGCACATGGCCTTTCAAGGCCTGATAAATAAGATTGTGCTGGTATATCTTGATGATGTGACAATTTTCTCCAAGGAAGCGAGCCAACACATGAAACACCTAAGGCAAATCTTTGAGAGGTGTAGAGAGTTTGTTATCTCTCTCAATACTAAGAAATGTGTTTTAGTTGTCCATGAGGGGAAGCTCCTTGGTCACATTGTTCTTTAGAGGGTTTGGCTATTGATCTAGAGAAATTTTTCTCAATCTTGGAGCTGTCCTTACCTAAGCACAAGAAAGGCCTACAAATCTTCCTCGGTAAGATAAATTTCATACGAAGATTTATCCCAAATTTTGTAGAGATGGTCAAGCCATTGACCTTTATGCTGAGGAAGGGTGAGGAGTTCACATGGATAGCATAGAGAAAATACAGTTTTAAAGAAATCAAGCAGGCCATAGCTCAGGCTCCTACTTTGATCGGCCCTGACTTCACCAAAGTTTTCAACCTCTACACCATCGGTAATGAAGAGGTAATATCCACCATGCTTACCCAAGCAAGTGATGATAACCTTGAGTAGCCAATTGTATTTCTTAGCCAAGGCCTAGAAGGTTTTGAATTCAGATACACATGTGGAAAAGCAAGTCTTGGTGGTTATACGGAGTCTAAATAAATTTAGACACATGTTGTCCAATAGAAAAATCCACCTCATGGTTCCACATCCTAGCATCAAATGTTTCTTGGTCAACCAAGACCTAAATTAGAAGAGAGTAGGGTGGATCACTAAGGTGATGGAATATGATGTACATATCAAGATCACCAAATTGGTAAGAGGGAGAGGCTTGTGTGAACACCTCGCTGCAGACTTTAAGTAGCAAAAGGAGGATAGTCTACTAATCCATGATGCAACTATAGTAAAAGAACCAACTATCATGAAGGATTAGACATCAGATGTGAGGCATTTCCTTCCCACTGGTGAGTGCCCACACTCACTTGACAAGACCAAGAGAAGGTATTTTAGACTCCAGTGTCTCCCTTATGCCCTGATTGATGGAGTGTTGTTTAGAAGGGATCTCTCAGGAGTCTTTTTAAGATGCTTGGACTCAATTTAGGCCAAAAAGGTGTTGTTTGGGTTCCATGATGGACCAGTTGGTGGTGATTTTGCTCCTAGGGCTACTACAACAAGAATAATGAGAGCTAGCTATTTCTAGCCTACTCTTTTCAGGGACACCCATGCCTAGGTATGAAAGTGCTAGAAGTGCATACTTTTTGATGGGAAGCAATGGTTGGCTGCCATGCCTTTACAGCCTATTCAGGTGGAGTAGCCATTCATGCAATGGGGCCTAGACTTCATAGGGATGATTAATCCTCCCTCCAGTGCTAGACACAAGTGGGTCCTAACCACCATAGATTATTTCACAAGATGGGTAGAGGTTGTTTCTCTGAAGGAGGCCGATGAAAGTGTGGTCATAGTTTTTTATGAGGACCTGGTGATAAGGTTCAGGGTTCTAGCAACCATAATCTCAGATAATGTGTTAGCTTTTCCAGGAACCAAAACAAGTGAATGGGCACTAAGATATGGTATATATCTCATCACTTCATCCAATTACTACCCACATGGGAATGGACTAGCTAAGTCTACAAATAAGAACCTGATCAGGATCATCAAGTGAACCATGGAGGAAAATTAGAGGACTTGGCATGCCAAGTTGAAAACAGCCTTGTGGGTAGATAGGGTCACCTCAAAGAGGGCAATTGGTAACTTGCCATACATGCTCATCTATGGAAGGGAAGATAGGCTCCCCATTTCACTTGAGTTGCCAGCCTTAGACCTCGCTCACTAACTACAATTAGAAGAAGGAAATAGCATGAGGGTAGACTATGTGAGCTGATGTAACTCCAAGAGATAAGGGACTAGGCTATGGCTTTTATGACTAGCTACCAATAAAAAATGAAGAGACACTTTAACAAGAAATCTTCATCAAAAGGTTTATCTGAAGGAGACATTGTCTTGAAATTGGATGAAGACTGAGCTAAGCTTGGAAAGCATGCAAAGTTTGACACCCTATGGAGTGTCCCATATGTAATCACTCAATGCAAGCAGCATAATGCATTCCAACTTTCTAGGTTGGATGGTGAAGAACTGTATATCCCAATTAATGGGATACATCTTAAGCATTACCACTAAGCTCGTTTTCCATCATGTATATATTTCCCTTACTTTTCTCCTATTTTCCCTAAGTGCTTTTTGCACATGTTAGTATTTTTATTATCTTTGTGTGTGTTTTCATTTCCTTTTGAGGTAAATATTCATGATTGGTTCTAGAATTTATCAGAGCTATTGCTGATCTTTAAGTTATAATCTAACCCCGTGCCCAATGGATTTTGAGGCAATTGGCTTCTAAGCATAGCAAGCATGCTTCCCTTAGGAGTCACCAATATATTGACCATTTTTTGGTCTAATAGGCCAAAAATCGATCCCCTTCTTCCTCTGCTATTTTAGGCCAATTCATTTTTGATTTTGCACAAGTCCAAGAATTTTCTATAGACTTTGCAGGTCTATTTCTACCGACTCTATAGGTTTATTTCTATGGACTCTATAGGTCTATTTCTATGGACTCTATAGGTCCATTTCTATGGACTCTATGGGTCTATTTCTATAGACTCTACAGGTTTATTTCTATAGACTCTACAGGTCTATTTCTATAGACTCTGTAGGGCTTGATTTTCTATGGACTCTGCAGGTGTAATCTTTTAGCAGATGAAGAACCAATTCAGAGAGTGCAAGGTTTTACAAAGATTCTTCAGACTCTTGTTTGAATAAATTCATAAGGAAAGAGGGCTAAAGTGGTTCAATGACATGATCTTTTAAAGAGTTATTAGTTTTGAACTATTGAACCATTGAATCGATTCAATGCTTTAGTTCAGCGGCCTTGGTTCAATAGGCAAAGTTCATCGCTTGGTTCAATCAGTCGGTTCATCACTTTGGTTCTTTGATAATGTTCAATATTTTTATTCAAATCTCAAGTTTATCAGCCTTGGTTCATTGCTTGGTTCATCAAATGGTTCAATCACTCAGTTCACCCAGTCAGTTCATCGACAGGTTCAATCAAATGGTTCGGTGCCTTGGTTCAACAATTGTTTTAACCGTTGAACCAATTCAATGGATTGGTTCAATGCCTTGGTTCAAGATAATGGTTCAAAGGCTTGATGCAATAAAGGAGTGGCACATAGTGTTAAACTATTGAACTGTTGAACCATTTTTGGCTTAATCGGTTGGTTCAATGGCTTAGTTTAATCAGGCAGTTCAAAGGAGTGTCCCAAAAGGCCAAAGGATAAGTGCCCTTGTGGAGGGAAGTTTTGGGTTTAAGAGCCCTTTTAGAGGGTAGGGAGCACTTCAAAAGGGCCACAAGGAAAGAAAGCCAAAAAGGGTAAGTTTTTCAAAAAAAAATTAAGGCGTAATTCCTTCAGACTTTTTGTTCGAAGGAATTCAAAAAGGCTGCAAACAGAAAGGATCCCACAAAATACTAAGGAAAAAGAAATAATTTCTTCAGAATTTTTCTCTTAAGGAATTCCTTTGGACAAAAATTCTGAATAAATTTGGAGGAAGGCCACAGAAAAAATCCTGGGGAATGAACAAAGCAATTCTCGTAGACTTTTTGTCCATGAGAAAATTGTCCACAGTAAAAAGCCCGAAGTAATAAACCTGCCTAAAAGGTATGTGCCCTTGTAGAGGGCTCTCACCAAGGAAAAGGAATTTTCTCAAGAAGCTGAAGGGTCACTTCCCCTTTGAGAAGGATCAATAAAGGAAGTCCGTAGAAAAAGGCTAAAGCAAGAAAGTTGAAGGAAAAGTCCAAGCAACGATGGGTGTGCAGATGTCAAATTTAAGGTAGTGAAATAGCTGTTGGTTTTTAAAATGCTTGCGTGCCAACCATGGAAAGAGCCCAAGGAATGAAGTGACCCATTAGAAGATATCCTCAAGGGTTGAAGGAGCTAGAAGAAGACAAAGAAGGATGAAGACAAAGAGCCCAGAGAACAAAAAGAGAAAAATGCCAAGTGTAGGAACAGGTAGGTAGTCCAAGTGGCGAAGGGAGGCATCGATTCAAGAAGTTAATCCAATACGTGATATAATGTCTATGAATTGGTCATTAAGAGGTGTAAATGGCTAATGATGTGACCCATTTTTCTTCATTTAGCATTAATGAGCAGACAAGCTGCGTAATTACCTTGAAGGAGCAGTCTTGCAAGCAGACAAATGGTGCGGCTCATAATTTCTCATTGATGTTTAAGTGGCTTGATCTTCCCAATGATTGAAGTACACATGGGTCATTTTTAAAATGGGTGCCAAAAGGCCTCCTTACTTCCTATATATATTGTAGACTTGTCATTTGGAAAAGGATGTTTTCACATTTGTAAGGTGAAGCCCTGTCAAATTTTCACCTAAAATCAATAAACACATTTTTACCTCTATTCTGGTTAGATATCTCTGTGTGTCTGAGTGTTAGTTATATATTTAGTCATCACTTCTTAATGCTTCCATAGGTTTAACACCAACACACCTAGTGTCTATAAGGTTCCATTCATACAGGTGACAAGGAGAGCTATACCTGGAAGCACAAAGACAAAGAGAAGCTACTATAAAGTGTGCCCTTTTACAGCACCTATGGTGAGTCCCTATTTTTTGTATATTCCATTAAATCCTCCCTCTTAAGTTTCCTATAGCCTAGTCCTTCTACCAATTTGAAGTATACGTATGTGTTTGTCTGGCTTCAAGTGTGAGTGTGAATAGGTCGAATGGTTTGGTGCATCACCCCTTTAGAGTAGGTTCTATTTTCCTGTAATCCTTCTCCCTTTTCACCCCCACATTATATATATATATATATATACATGTATTATCACTTATTGGAACAACTCAGATGATTGAAAGGGAGCTAGCCCTTACCTAGATACTCTCCCCTCTAGCTTCACCAGTCCCATAGGTGAGAGGGGAGTTTCCATTTTGATGTGTGGAAGGCAGGAGCTCGGCCTCCTGCCTTGGGTGCAATCCACTGAGTCAACAATATCCATGTGAACCTTAGATGTAAATACCTTATGTCTTGTATCTATCTTTGATTATTTATTAGGAATAGTATCACCATTATCATAATAATTTAGAATTATGTCCTCTTGTTGTTTAATGCTGACCAACAACAGGAGCTCACATGCTTGTTTTCTTGTGGTTTTAAGATCATTGGCTCATTTGGTAATTATATATCATTCAATTTTTTTTGGAACCTTTGGTAATGGTATTTTATCTATTTATTTTTTATTTTTACCCTTCTCTTATTTTGGATTATCTTTTTGTACCCATATTTTTTATTTTTGTACTTGTGATGTAGGAGAGGTAGCTTGAATGTGAGTGGGTTTCTTGGTTGATTTATTAATGATATGATCAACACTATCTTTGAGACTTTGTATTTTTTTTATTCAATGAAAAAATAATAATAATATGTATGATGCCCATGCATTCTATGATATGCATAATAGTATTTGGATCTCCTTATAGAATGTGGAGGAGGTAATTTGATTACTTTTTTATTGAATAATTTCACTTAGGATTTCAATTGAAATCTTAGTAACATTTTGGTCATTTTTTTAATCGCTTTTTATATATGTATTATATTTTATATTTTAATTTGGATATGAAACCTTGTTGGATATAATATTGCTAGATGAAGATGTAAGCACATGATTAACACTATCATGTTTCAAATTTTGGGCATATGGAATTTGATTTTTCAATAATGTGATATTTGGATTTAAGTATTGATTTTAATTTTATAACTCTTATCTTAACTTGATCATAATGATGATTTAATATTTTAGGGACTCACAAACCTAAACCCTAGGTACCTAGATTTGAATATGTTTACATACACCATCTTCTTTACCCTTTGAATGAGTGATAACTTAGACCTAGTTAGAGGGATGGTAGTTATCACCCTCATTAGGGTTAGGAGGAAGAAGAGGATCATTTATATCCATTTTAAATGTTATAAAAATTAATTTGAGAATCAAATAATAAATGAATATAAAATCTAAGGAATAATTAATCATGATAATAAAAATGAGAACTAAATAATCACTATATTTAGAAAAAAAGAAACCCTAGGCCAACTATGGTTTTCAAACAAAGACATAGGGGTTGGGTTCACCAAATATTTAACCCTAAAAATGTATATTATATAAATATAGGGAGGAAAAGATATCTTAAAGTATAAGGATGGTATTTTATGTTTAAAGTAGGCCAATTAATTATGAAACTCAAATAAATATATACTAAATTCTTATGTCGAGATATGCTAAAATATATAAACTATAAATATGCCAAATATTGTAATGATAATGAAAATAAGACACTTAGATAGTTTTGATGCTAATACATATCTAGATCTAGAAAAAGAAAGTAGGTTGGATCTAGATTCTATATCAATCACCTAAATTTATAAATTATACTTATGTAGCCACCTATATTTTTGTCAAACTAGGATGGTTGTGTCGATGCTATTTCATGACCTAGACATAGGTTTTCAATATGGAATACCTAATGAAACTGGATGTGACCACTTGAATGATTTTTTATTTTATTTCACCTCACTCTTGTGTATTTATATTTGGTTATGGACTATCACTCCTAGTCAAATGATAAAACCCTAGTTCTTCATCTTCATACTAGTTGTGGTAAAAATGGGTTAGTGGGCACCTAGTGTCGATCTTACCCAAAAAACCCTCTATCAATAAGCATTTCCTTCATATCCAATACTCCAAATATGGCCTCAACCTTATGTAGGTCTCCCCTATGTGTTGTCTTGTTTGTGAATCACGAAATGGGTGATAAGTAATTATAATAGTGACCTAGCTTGTAAATTTGAAAATATGGCTCATAGAATTCTCCTTCAATACTTTATACTTGTATATGTGTGTTTGGTTTTAGATAAGGGTTATTTAGGGTTAAATGGGTATAAAAAAATGACAATGAACAAGGGTGATAATCAGATCTATAGTAGTCTAATTGGGTGTTAAACTCAGATATAAGATATATTAAATTTATAAAGCTAAGAATAGGCTAAATATAGAAAGTATAATTAAGCTATGTATGGAAATAACAAATAAGTAATGTATTTAACTAGTTTTTATATTAATATAGTGGTGGATATAGAATAGGTAGAAAGTAGACTAGAAAATAGTTTTGGAATAGTTGTTAGATTCTAATTTGGATTCTTATAGAGCTGTGAACACTAACATTCACCTAGGACAATTTCATAGATGCTATTATATCAACTTAATGCAATTTTCATATAAAAAATACCTATTTTAAAATGATGCAAACACCTAAATTATTTTGTATTTGAATTTACCTTTTCTTTGGTGTATTTATATCTAGTTTATAAATTTTTGCTCCTCATGAATGTCAAAACCCTAGTTCTTGATCTTCATGGTGACCTCAAGGGAAAATTGGTTAGTGGGAACATGGTGTTGAGCTAACCCCAAAGACCAATTTTTTAGTGAGTTCATCCTATTAAAGTAATATAAAATGTCATTTTGGTGTAATGAGTGTCACTTGAGACCACCTTGTCCTAGCTTAGCCCTAGAACTATCTTAGGGTCTCTTTTGATCTTTTTCTAGATTTTGTGTAGGTCCAATCCACTCCTAAATATAACAAAATTAGTACTAATTCATCCCCTAAGTATCCAATCTCTTTTTTCACGAGATTTTACCACCTAGACATTAGTGCAGTCCTTTAGACACTAGCACAATATGTTATTGACCTAGGGACCATGCTAGTGTCATAGGGTTCGCTTAGACCTATTTAACATCTTGACAACTAGTAGAATGCTATAAATACACCATTTTAATTCACTTATCCATTATATATAAATTAGATGCAAATACCTATAAATAATTATGCAAATCAAGGTCATTGATCCATATTTTACCCTACTTCTACATACACCCATTTAAAGTAGCCCAAATCTCATATTACTCAAATTTGTAATCTCAAGTCATAATCAAAGAACTAAAACTAGCACTCATACTAGAATTCAATTGCACTTTCACCAACACTTAGATTGGGAGAACTACATTATGCTTGATCCTCTTTTGAGTTATTGGTATATAGGAAAAAATTTGCACATGGGGTGTTGAGGTCACATCCAGCCTACCATGCTAATGACACTCTTTTTCTAATTATACACCTTAAATACCCTAAAAAACATAGAAGCCTAGGGTTTGTAATTAAACTTAGTCAAAATATGGAATAGATAGTGAACCAACATCCACACACAAACTAGGTGAGGGTACATGTAGAAGGTTACTATCCCTACTTGCAAAAGGACACTACCATGCCATAAATGACATTAACATAGTAAGTTACTATCTAGAGGACTGTGCTACTATCCAGGAGGGGTTTTGGCTGATATTTACATTTCATGACACTCTATACAGCTCTAGTACCAAATTAAAATCTATCACTCATTTGTATTAGTCAATTTATAGATAAGTACATCTCTTATAGTTAATTTTATATTTATTTAATAATAAAAATAATAAAATATTATAAAAATTAGAGGATGTAATTATTTCATATTTATTCCTCGATTTATTATTCTAACACTTTAGCAAACTAGGGTTTTACATTTCATAAATCCCTTAAATTTTAAATCATTTGGTGAACCCAAATTATTTCATATAGTGAAAAAACCCTAGCCCTAGATGCTCCTAGGGTTTGTATCCTTCCTTTTCCTATTTCCATTTATTTTTATAGAATTTTTATATTTCATATATTCTATTATAGCATACCTCTTTAATTTTTTTACTATATGCCATCTCAAAAAGTTATATCTATTCCTTTAATAAGAAGTACTAGGCTTAGTGGTAACTTTATTGATCATACCTAGATTCTTTATGTTTGATCCTATACCATGGAAAAAGGAATAGTTACAACCCCCGTCATTGATCCTTCACATCTTAATTATGTGTAATTTAATGATAATATATTGGAACATGAGCAATATAGTCAAGATATTGATGATATATAAGATAGGACTTGAGACACACTCCCCCTTATTGATGATAATAATATAATAATTAATAAAATTTAGGAACAAATCCATGATCATGAATAGTTTTTCAAGCTATATTGGAAATCAAGGACACATCACTTGGTGAATCCTCCAATTCCATAGATAACAACATTGTTACACCTACTATAGGGATAAATCAAACTCTACAACAACCAAATACAACTAGCCAATCATCACTAGTATCACAACCTCTTGTGGATATTACACATCCTTCCCCTTTAGACATATAATCTCTATAATAAGAGATCAATTCTCTAGAGTCTAATGTGTTACATATTCAGTGGGTGATACTAGACCATCTTATGCCTTAGATTCTCATATGATTATACATACACCTTTGACATAGCATATATCAACAAATCCTTTACCATATAGATTTGTGGCACCCAAGTTTACTCTATATGATGGTAAGGGTGACCCAAAGCATCATATCCACATTTTTAGGTAGCATGTTTGGACTACATGTCTCATGATTGGATCCTAACTAAGTTGCTCGCACATATTTTAAATGATTATGAATTAAAATGGTTCTATGATCTTTCCAATCATTCCATCACAACATTTAGTCCAATGGAAGATATTTTTTTAGTATATTTTTCAATCACTATCAACGAAAAGGTTTCATATGCTCAAGTTGCACAAATCACATAAATATCCAATGAACCAATAGTTAAATATGTCTTATGATATAAAAATTTATTAGAAAATATGACTATCCCCAAGATAGGTAGCTAAATCCATGAAATATTCAAGCAAGTTTTATTACTAGCATTACATGAAGCTTTAATATTCAAAAAAATCCATCAATCACATATTTATGCCATATAGTGAAATAACAAGAATTCAAGCTTCTTTCCATGGGAAATTGAAGTATAAAAATAGATCATATTCAACTAATAAGAGTTAAAATAATCCCCCATATAAGATGAGGTCCACTAAAAATAAGACTGACCAAAATAAAATGGTTAATTCATCTTCAAAGCTATATCCTCACATGGTTTTATCATCTCCTCCATGGAAACATTTCAAAAATATTCTTGAATCACCGACATGTGTTTTGTAGTAACTCTTGGTATGTAACATCATATCTCTCCCTCCCATGAAAGAGGTTGATATAACTAGTCCTCTTCCAAAAAGTTATGATGCCAATGCATTTTATGACTATCACAGGACACCAAGCCATACTAAAAATAGATACATCATCTTATGACATATGATGCAAAATTTTATAGATGCTAATATCATTAATTTCAGCACTCCTATAGAGGCTCCTAAAGTACAACCAAAAGAAGCAAAATCATTGAAAATTATTTTTAGATATGTTTCCAAAACATACGGATTATGAGAAAATAGGAACTTTAGGTGTTAATTATACTTATCAAGCACATACACCACCAACATGTTATCATACTCATATGATGGATGCAAAATTTATCAATAATATCATTGGTATGCATCATACTATAGTGCTAGCTAGACCTCTCATCACTTTATAAATATATGAGATCTTTGATGATGACTTAGATTTATATGCACCTATTTGTATGAGCTTACATTGATCATCATCATATTTAGAGTATCTTGGTTGACAAAGGGTCAAGCATTAATATGTATACTATTACACTTATATAACACTTATATTATTCAAATTAGGATATTTATCAAAAAGATAAAATTATTTATGGCTTTAGTGGCCATGTTCAGATCTCCATTAGGGAGATAATACTTCCATAATAGGTTGGTATCACATACATAGACATGAAATTATTAGTGGTTCCTAATTCTGACACATTTGATATGTTATTGGGTAGGCCTTTGATATAATAGATTTAAGTCATTCCATCCACATTACACATATGTATTAAATATATACATGTTAATCACATGGCTATAGTTGAGGGCCTTCCATATGAGTATGCTTTACATATCCATAGCTAGTTACACAAAATACACCAGTTACGTATCCACATATAGCTTTTATTAGCACACTTATGATATTACTCAAACCACCAATGTAGTTGAGGTCTACTCCTATAGCATTATCATGTACACATCCTATCCTACATAGACATATATTAGAGAGACCCCTACATCAAATATAGGTTGTGGATTATAGAGAACCTATCTCTACCCCATTACCATCCATATCAATGTTATAACATAGAGTACCCATCACAGTCACAACTTATTCTACTAGATGGGTCCCCAAGAACCCCATAGTTCATAGGTCTATTTAGTTATCTCCATTTATACATAACCCTTATCCATAGGTAGTTTCTATATACACATAATATTTTCACACTTTTATCAATTATTTATGCTTTACATCTTGCAAGAACCCATTGAGACTCAATCTCTCTGAGTGCATACCCTAAATGGAGCACCAAAAAGTGGGTGGGTAGACCTTTGGTATTTTGTAGGATTATTGTCCTTTTTACCTCATTATTACCAATCCAACTAATTCTTAAAACCTTTCCCTATGTTTTTTCTTCTCCTTTACATAGTCTTCTAGTATTTTTCATCTTTCTATGATTCATTTCCTTGCTTGGCACCCTTTTGATCTATTCCACATATTAGGTTGTCCTAGTTGACCTAGTACAGCTTGCAGACCTTTTCTCTCTTTTAGTTTTTTATCTTCTCAATTGACCTAACACAGACATAGTGAGTTAGCCCAAAAATGTGCTAGGTCAACTAGGTCAACCTAACACAATTGACATTCTTGAATACTTTAAGGGTAAGATCTACCTATATATACAAGGTCAATTTGGTCATTATTATAATATGCAATCAAGATTTATTATTCACTTGTACTTCTTCACAATATGCTCTTCCACCATCCTACTTGAGGAGACTTAGTTTAGGTCTATTATTTAGGATAATTTAGTCTTGTGGATAGGTCGTGGATGCTTTAACCTAGCAAAGTGATCCTTAAAAACCATAAAAACCTTTTTCAAAGCCCCTTTGGCTAAGGGACAGATTGAGTCTCGATAGACTCTCATTTAAGTAAGTATATTCTAATTTTGTTCTCCTCTTTTTTAATAAATAGAAGTAGCATAAGTATTGGCTCGAATAATATTTATCTTCATATTCCATGTATTAGAGTGTGACTCATACTTAATTTATTTTAAATTCCCTATATATATATTTATTGCTTTATTGACCCCCACTTTATGCCACAAGCTTTGGTGTGCACTAGATTAGATTTACTTTTCTTGTTATTAGGTTAGTGAAATATTAAATCATAGGGCTCTTTTAAGGTTTTTATGTGATTGTATTAGACTATAAGATTTAGAACCGTATCTCGTATGGTGTGTTAAGACAAGTGATCCCCTAATTAGGTCTAGAAGATCCTCACATTGGTCATGTTATTGCTTAATAATTGTAAACTACTTATCAGAAGTGTAAGTGTGCTCTATCCCATCTGATCCAAGATTGATTTATGGACATGATACATTTTTTTGCATAAATTCTAGTGAACCTAACATGAATCAAACCATTACAAGATTTATTTCAATTATTTCATTTCTATTCATCATTATTTTTATCATATCTTTAGTATGCTAGATCAACCCTATCGACCCAATTTATTTATCTCTATGCATAGGTTTGTAGGAATAGGTAACTGGATTAACCAACTTGACCCATTACAGGTTTTAGAACTTGAAAAATTCTATTGATATAACTAGATTTACCATCTTGACCTAGTTTAATTTTTTCTAATTTTTAGACTTTTTATTCAATCAACTAGGTTGACCATGTCAACCTAGTGCATTTTTAGTAGGTTTTTGTATTGTCTAGCTGACTAGCTTGACCTAGTTTGTATGTTTTTGATAGTTTTCTCCAAGGCTTTTAATCAGTAATGTTATTTTTTTTAATCTCTAAACCACTCAAATGAGTTTCCATTTATATGTATCTTTCTATTTTTTTACTTTCCTTTCATAGTTTGTAGTCTTTAAAACTACCTCTACATAGTCAACTAGGTCAACCTTGTGGACCTATTCTATGTTTTGCATGTCCTAAAATAACTAGGTCAACTTGATCGACCTAGTTCATTTTCAAAATTTACTTCCATAGTACAAGTTTGACCTTGTTGACCCTATTCTCTATGATTATCCATATAATTTCTCAACTATACATTATTTTAAAGTTAGAATTAACCATATATAATCACATCTTTCTTTTTAGTTGTTTACATGCTTAGCATAGTTCATATAGTCTAATTAGGTGGTTTTCAATTAATCATTTAGTTTCACTACTTCTATTCTTTTTCACACATAAACAAACCACATAAACATCAACAAATATTTAAACATTTGACTACCTAGGCCAACCTACTTAGATTTCATCACCAAAGGGGAAGCTGACTTGATGCTCTAGTCAAGTATAAAGTGTCATTAATGGTATATTTTGGCTAATCACCCGATACCCTTATCATTATAGTGTGTGAAGTGAGGGAGTAGGACCCAATACCAATCTTGTATCATTACCACTATAGTCCTTTTCAACTTAAACTTAGTTGAAACTATCCTTAGATTGCTATCTAGTATCTTACTTATATCCAATCTCCATTTACACTTAAAAATCATTATTAATAATCTAAATCAAACATTATAGGTTGAAAAATTAGCTAACTTTACTTTCAAGTTATTTTATTTCTCTTTAATCAATGATGTGTGCAAAAACTTGCATTATCCAATGTTAGTGCAAGATTTTGCTTTGTGTGCATCAATTAAATTGGCCAACATCAATTTAGTTAATTATGTGTTTCCTTTCTACACTTACTTTTTTAGATTAACTATAAATTATCTTATTTCATTTCCAAACTTGTTATCAATATTTGCCTCTTTCATGTTCACTATACTAGGTCGACCTGGTTGACCCTATACTCTTTTTGGCTTCTGAGCACTGCACTAAATCGATTGGTCAACCTAATATAGTCTATAAGCCCTATTTTCTTTACTAGGTCAATTTGGTTGACTTAGTTCTATTTCCTACTTTTCCTATTTTCAATCTAATTTCCCATTTCTCTAGTTTTGCATTTTATTCATCTCTATTCAGTCAGAATGAGGTCTCCTATCAAAATATTTTTGGACAACCTAAATCCATTTATTTATTATATGGGATGTTCATTACTTCCTCTCTTTTCCTCTCAAGATAACCATCGCTCTTGGGGCACCCCTTCTCCTCCTTCATCTATGAACTATAACATGGTATAAATAACACCTTAATATGAAGTTTTAATGGATCCAATCCTTTCCATACTTATCAAGACACTTCTCAAGCTCTCCAAACTAATGTGGGAGTAATTGATATAAATCTCTTTAACAATCCCACTAATAACCCTCCTTCTAATAACCTTCCCCTAATACTAATTTGGGGAGTGCTCCAACCAACACTAATTCACCTCCCAATACAACCCAACTCTTAGCTCAAGTCATTCAAAAAATGAACATCATGCACAAATCTAATACCAACCAAATGATGCAAATTCAACAACACTCAATCAACGTGGATAATCAAATTCTAATTATTCATCCTCAAGCTAATCATAATTATATTCCTTCACTTCTTAGGGATACCTTAGGTAATATTATTCCTAAACCCATAATGAATAACAAGATGCTTCAAACCATTCAAAATGATAATTTAGCTCCATTCATTGTATCCACTGATATTGGTAACATAACTCCAACTATCAAATATGATGGGACTAAAGACCCCGCTTCATTTATCAAATCCTTTGGTAACCTTTAAAAAGAGTGGATCCAAACTAATAAATTTACCATAACTAATCTATGATTCAAAACTTTTAATGGTGATGTATTAGAATGGTATAATCAACTTCCTCAAAATTCTATTTGGTAACGTGAAGATTTGGCCAATCCTTTGGTTAAAGAGTTTCAACATAGTGATCTTCCTAAAAATTATCTTAGTCTCTTCATAAATACTAAGCAATCTCCTAATGAATTAGCTCGTGACTCTATTAAAAGATGGAAATATTTAATTCATAAAGTTGATCATAATATGACTGATGATAATTTATTAAAACTCTTTATTACCATTCTTACTCCCACTCTTCAATATAAGGTTCAAACCTTTGCTCCTCAAAGTTTTAATGAATATATTGACCAAGCTATGCATCAAGACTTTCTTATGAATCAATTTGAACCCAATAATAAACTTCTTAAAAGTTGTTTTCAAACATCTAATGCCATCACTAGTAATAATTTCCAAACCAAACTTGGAGTTTTCAAATATGATGTTCAGATACCATATCATACACCTCTTTTGGTTCAACAAATGCAATTTTTTTTACCACCGTCAAAACCTTTCATTTATCCTAATATTCCTCCTAAGTGGTATATTCCCAATCTATTTAACTAGTTCTATGTCAGCACTAAGCATTCTCATCAATCTTGTAGAGAGATCACTAAGTTTTCCATTTATTATATGCTCGATGACTCATTAAACCATGAAGATATGATCAAAATTCTCCATCAAGAGTATACTACCACATCTCAAAAAAGACAAAAATTTAAAGATTCTACTTATAACAATCCAAAATCTTCTTCAAACAATAATCAATCAAATGTCAAGGATGTTTGTGCTATTGATGTCAATTATGACCTATATTATAATAAATATCAATATGTCAATGCTACTAAGGTTACTTATCATCATAAAATAGCTCGCAAAGATCCTATTACCAAGCCTAAGAAACCAATTTAGAAGAATAATTGCTTAAAGATACCACTACCACTTAGGATGATTTAGAAGCACTTAAGAAATAATTTCCTACTTCCAATCCTCCCACCACATCTATACTTCCTAAATCTAATTTTCCTTCTAAACCACATGTTGGTTCTTCTAAATCACATTGGAATTTTCTTGAATAACTCAACTCTATGCCTTTTAAGATTCCTATTATGGAGTTAGCTCATAGTTCACATTATCATCATAAATTTCTTATGCAACAACTTCAAGAAATTGAAGATCCATCTTCCATATATGAATAACCACATTCTATTGATTCCTAACCAACTAATGTCAATACAATTGAGACTATGTGTCCTTCTTCCAAGCCTTCCATTGAATTTCTTGAAGAGGACATGATCAATGATGATTTTTTTTTTGCGTTGATGACCTGCATTTCTTTATCAATGTAGCCATTAATACCACCCTTATTCAAAAAGTTCTAGTTGATGAAGGCTATCATATTAATGTCACATCCTTATGGATCATTCAACAAATTAGTTATAAAAAATATCATCTTAAACAAACCCATCTTACTTGCTGTGGCTTTGACAAGACTAATCAAAATCCACTTGGTTGCATTTAGTTTTCATTGACTATTGGACCTAAAACTGTCAGAACTAAGCTTATGGTCCTTGATCTTCCTTTATCTTATAAAATTCTTCTTGGTCATCTAAGGACTCATTAGATGAGGACCATCAGCTCTTCTGGTATTCAATGTATTAAATTTTTACATAATGGAAAATGTTACAAACATGAAGCTGATCCCAACCCATGGAGCATCTAGCTTCCCAATCCTAAGCCTCAATATCAAATTATCACAATTTATAAAATCAATAGTCTTCCTTTACCTGAGTTCATCAACATGAATCCTGATCTTAAAGTTTCTCTTTCAGATTTTGATGATGATAGCATAATGAGTTGTAGCATACTTGTAATACTAATAAGTTACCCCCATATATTGTGGATTGGATTCCTCCTTGTCTCTTACCCCAAGATTGTACTATTCCTATCATGGATGATATTACTAATTTTCCCCCTCCATATAATTCTCAAGAGCCATATTTAATTGAATATGCCTTCACTTAGAATTATTCTAGAGTGGTTACATTATTCCAAGATCCTCTCACCATGCCCCCTCATACATTTAGTAACATTGGGATTTCACCTTCTAAAACTACCCCTAATTCTTAAGCATGTATGATGTCTCCAACATATGATGACAACTATATCATGGCCCAAGCTCAATCTCAAGAGCTAGATTTCTAACACTATCAAAATATTTTAGCCCAAATTCATGCCTTCAATCAGGATGTACATACCATATCTACACATCATGACTTAGATCCTAAGGGTAATGTACCTCTCACCAATTCTCTACTTATAAATACTCATTGGGTGGTAAAACAAATTACACCCTCCCAACCTATAGATGCTCCTACATCTTCTCTACTTCCTATAGATCTTATCATTTATTCAAATTCTTCTCCCAACATTGAATCTATTAACACTCCCAACTCTTCAAATCCATCCTCTTCATCTACTTCAAAATCACACTTGATGCCAAAGTAACTGATGTCTTCTAGATTCATTTTGAATATGATCACCATGGAAATAAAATTCTAGACCTTGAAGTAGATGTTGAATATTATGGTCCTCTTCCTACCTTACTTAGTGAAAAAACTATTCTTGACTTACTTAATGCTTATGAGCCTCAACATCCATGGTAGCATCATAAACATGGAAATTTCAAAAATAAAACTCCTTGCTTCAACAACTTTATCACTAGCATTTATCCTAAAACAATCCAATTTTTACCTTACCTAATGCACCTTACCATTTTCAAGATGCCAATTCCATGCTTATCGAAGAAATAACTCATATCAAATATGGTACCCCAGCTTCTCCTCAACCAATCATGATTTCTTGTTAACTCTCACCATATGAACATTACAACTTTAGCATATTATTTGATAAATATCAAGAGGCATTCACTTGGTCCTACCATGACATGCCTAACATTGACTCTAGTATTGTGGTTTATAACATCATCACTTATACTGATGTTAAGCTAGTGCATCAAAAGAAATGCAAATTCCCACCTAAAATTACTAATATATGTCATAAGGAAATAATTAAATTGATAGATGCTAAATTCATTAAACCAATGGATTAATATGAATGGGTTTCTATCACTATCTCCATTCATAAGGTCACTATGGTCATCCATATTTATATTGATTTCCACAACCTTAATATTAGTTATCCTAAGGACAACTTCCCCTTACCTTAAATAGATGCCATTATCAATTCCATGGTTGGTTATGAAATTTTTTCTCTTATGGATGGATTCTTAGGATATAATCAAATTCACATCGCTCCTGAGGATAAACATAAGACTACCTTCACCATGGAATAGGGCACCTATTATTACATCAAAATGCCTTTTAGACTCAAGAATGTCAAAGCTACCTACCAATGTGCTATGACTCACATTTTTCATGATCTCATCCATAAAATTTTTGAAACTTACATGGATGATCTAATTACTAAATCCAAACATCGTAAGAACCATATTTATGATCTTTCTATCATCCTTGATCATATCATTAAATACAAAGTTATAATTAATCATTTTAAATGTGTTTTTGGAGTCATATTTGGTAAATTGTTAGGATTCTTAGTCTCTCTCTATGACATTGATGTTGACCCAACCAAAATTAATTTTATTGTTAACATGTCCATTCCTTGATCTATTCCTATTATTCATACGTATTTAGGCAAACTTGGGGAAATTAGATGATTTGTCCTTAAAATGGCTTATCACATTCACTCTATTAATTACCTTTTCAAAAAAGGTAAAACTTTAGAATGCATAGATCCATGTCAAAAATCCTTCGATAATATGAAAGAATAGTTACTTCATCCACCTTCCAATGGTAAACATTTAATTCTCTATACTTCTTCCACACCTATTTCAATTGGGGAAATGCTTAACCAACAAGATGATACAAGAAGAGAGTATGTTATTTACTATATTAATTGAGGCCTTATTGATTATGAGACACATTATACCAAAATTAATCCTGATTAGCTCATTATCTATTTTGTAGCTGAAAAGCTTTGTCATTATATGTTATACCAAAATACTTATGTCATCATTCATTTTGACCCCATTCATTATTTCTTCTCCAAAGCCTTTCTTCTTAGAGATAGAATTGAAAGTGGATGGTCTTACTTATGGAATTCAATCTCTACATCATCACACAAAATGTTTTTAAAGGGTAAGTCATAGCTAACTAACTTGTCACAACTCCCATTCTAGCCACTTCCTCACTTCAAGATGACCTTCTCAATGAAAATATCCTTTTTATTCAAGGTTGTATTTAAGCTATATCCCTTAAAAACTCTTTTCATATCTTTACTACTGATATTGAAGCCAATAATCTTGAAGAATCTTCTCCTCCCTCTAATACTACTAAATCAAAGGAAGTTATTGAGGAGCTCCTTGAACCTAATGTTGACTTGCATGAGGATACTTGGACCTTCCACTTTGATGGGGCTAAATTCCTTCAAGGAGCCATGACAAGTTACATTCTCACTAGTCCTCTTGGTAAGATCATTCATTTAGTCTTTCGCTTCACCTTTGATGTCACCAATAATATGGCCAATTATGAAACTCTTATCTTAGGCATGAGAGTTGCTCTTGATCTAAACATCTAATATCTTCATGCTTTAAGAGATTATCAGCTCATTTATCATCAGTTTAATGGTGATTATTAATGTAAAAGTGATAACCTCGTTACTTATCATCAAACTACAACCACTCTTGTTAAGGACTTTATCTCTTTCACTATCGAGCCTATTCCTCGAGACCAAAATTCCATTGTTGATTCTCTTACCTCTTCAGCTTCTCTCTTTCATCCTCATCAAGTTCTTTCTAATCTTTTATTATACAAATAAAAAATTCTCCATCATCTATCCAACCATCTAATCTACTTATCTATCACATCAAGTTTATGACTATTAGATAAAGCCCTGGGTATCAAGATATCATCCAATGCTTAGAACATCAAACTTATCCTCTTGATCTGAAATTCTCATGAAAAGACACTCATCTGTAAATAAGATTTCAAGTATGTATTTTGACATAATATCATTTACTATCATAAATTGAAGTTACATTACTGTATTGTGTTATGCAAGGTGAGGCTCCTCTTATTCTTGAGTAAGTACATGGGGGCATTTGTTATGGTCACTATAGTGGACATGCTATAAAATGCAAATGCCTATATATGGGTTACTTTTAGCCTACTCTAAAAAAGGATGTAATTGAATTTGATAAGAAGTGAAATCCTTATCATTTTCACAATTATCTTATCCATTAACCTCCTATCGAGCTTAAAACTATCAAATTTCCTTGTCCATTTTCCACATGGGGATTTGATCTCATTAGTAAACTTCCTTGTTACCAAGATGAACATGTATTTATCATCATTACTACTGAGTTCTTTACCAAGTGGGTAGGAGCTATGCCCCTTATTAATATTACTGGTCCTATCATATCCAAGTTCATTATTAACCAATTTATTTACCACTTTGTCATTCCTAACACCATCATTTCTAATAGTGGTGGTAATTTCAAAAATAGACATGTTAAACAACTTTATACCAAATTTAAGATCAAACATAAGATTTCCACACCTTATCATCCAAAATACAATGGTTAAGTTGAGGCCACCAATAAAATCTCAATAACATTATCCAAAATACAATTTTGAATAAATTAGAATATTCATCTCTACCCTATACTTTGGTCTTATTGGACTAGCATTTGTATTGCCATTGAGGCAACTCCATTTTTGTTAGTCTATGGTTTTGAGTCAATCCCTATAATAGAATTTGATCTTACCTCTCTATGTAGATCTCTTGATGACATTATTCTCAATGAATAATATCATGAAACTCACCTTTATGAAATTAATCTTCTTGATCAACATCATCTTTCTACATTAAAACATAACTGCCAATACAAGGCTTGCATCACATGATAACATAACAAACATATTAAAGTCCACACTTTTAATGTTGGTGATCTTGTCCTTAAATTAGACTACACCCATGATAAAGAAGGCAATTATGCTCAAAAATGGTGGAGCCCATATTTGGTCAAAGACATTCTTGGTCAAAGCACTTACCGTCTTCAAACTAGTGAAGGCCATGTTTTCAAAGAGCCTACCAATGCTCAATTCCTTAAAAAATACCTTGCCTAAATATTTCCTTCTTATCATGTTTTCTATCTATATCTATCTAATTTTTTTTATAGGCTAATTAAGCATGGATCTCTCCCTTTGTAGTAATTTCCTTCCTTTCACAAACCTTTAGTCCTCCCTTTTGGTGTTTTGGTTTCTTGATGTACCATAGTCTTATTTATCTTCTTACATTTTCCCTTGATTTTTCAACCCTTGGGTCTTTATTTTTTGAGTTTCTTTTTAATACCATGGATAGGACCCGACATCCCTCACAAAGCTACCATCTTTTAATCATTTTCTTCTCTTTTTGTAGCTTGCCAATGCTACTTTGTCACCCTTTGGGTTTTTATTTATAAGATGCTTTGTCAAAAGGCTCCCTCACTTGTTGATACTTGCCAATGCTATTTTGGCATCCTTTGGGGGTTTTTTTTGTGAGGTTATTTTTATAAAATCTCCCTCACTTTTTATTTTTTATTTCTTATTATCATCCTCATGGGTCTCTATTTTATGAGTTTCTTTATAAGACTGTAGATAAGACCCAACCCTCCTCATAAAATTAATAGTATTTTCATGTTCATGATCCTTTTTATTAAAATTTAGATTTTTCTTCTTTTGTTAGATGGAATTTTCAAACAAACTATGTTAGCATGTTTTCATCCATTTCACTCATTCTTATGACAAGGCATCATAATTTACTATCATTGTATCCTTTATTTTTTCCCTTCGTCACATTTTTTTATAATTTGAAGTAGTTTAAATTATTTCATGTGTCATTCCTCTTAATTTCCCATTTCTCTCATCTCCTAATTAGATAAAACAAGGTGGCAATCAAGATAGCACTTTTATTTCACCTTAATTTATGAGACTCTTAGACCCCATGGTCTTTGAAGTTTCTCTCTCTTAGCCACCTTATCCTATGTTTTCAAATGAAAGTCATATTTATCACCCATGTTTGGTTTTCCAAATCTGTATGGAGGAGGAATATTAAAAAATCCATCAAAATAAAGTTAAAAGTCAAATCATTTGAAACAAAAGGAAACATTCAAATCTTAAAAGTCAAATTTACACCGAAAGATGTGATTACAAGTACATCTCCTAATTTCAATCAAAGCTCAAACTCTATAGTTAGATTCACATAGATTTGAATTCCTTTGGGGTGTGGTGGACTAGTATATTGGAATAGGGGAATTCAAAAAACACTATGGTACTACCTAATTTCTCACATAAGTACCCTATCTTTGTAGTAGATCATTGAATCTATAAGGGGTCCTAAAGAGTAGGGAACATGTTGTGGGAAGGTAGGTCCATTTTAATTTTAATTAATATAGCCTTCATGGGATGATCTATATATTCCATTTTTTTACCCAAGACTTGTGTCACTAAGAGAAGTTTTTCTAATTTCTTAAGGTCGAAAGTCCTCTTATTTTGACAAACCTAATTTAAGTGTCTTGACTTTGATAAAGAGTTCTCTCTACCTTGGTTTTTCCTTCATTATCCTCTCCACCAATTTAATTTTACCCCTTTTACATACAAATTTTAATTCCAAATTTTTTTTCCCTCTTCTTTTATTTCCTTCTTCTTCATCTCTTAAAAATATGCTAGCACTACTTTGTTTTAGTTCTATCTATCCTTAGAGAAAAATAACATGTTTAAGTAACTTTGGATCTTTTTATTTACATAATTTTACATTTAATAAAATTACTTTAATTTCATTTTACCATTTATAATGATTTTTCTATCTTGATATTATAGACACCTGAGTCCATACCCTTTTTCCATTGTTGCGTGAGATGTGGTTTGTTACTGGTCACTCAATAATGTTGTTTTCCCTTTTATGCATTCATTTTTCCATTAATTATTGAGATGTATATTGTTACTACTCACTCATCAATGTTGTTTTATCATTTTTGTCTTTTTAGTTAGTGTTTTTATGATTTATTTTATTTATTTTTTACCATCCTATTTGACATGTGTCCTTAGTTTGATTTGGTGAGTTTGCCTTTCTTAATTTAGGATAATTTATCTAAGTTTTTTTTTGTCTTTATTAGCATTGGATTTTTGGTTACCCAATTTAATCTTGTCATTTGACTTGGTCATTTGGTCTAACATAGCATCTGTCACCCCATATTGCCAAATTTCCCAAGTATGTCCCATCCTCATACCACCAACTATCTTGGATTTTATTGCATTTGTTTTTGTTTTTCCTTTATAGTTTTGCATTCTTGGGTTTTTTGAAATCATTATCTACACCATACATAATCAAAACTAACAACATAACAGACAACCTCCTATGATAAAGATAAGTTAAGGTCTGCATTGCATTTACTTTTTAGTTTTTTAATTTTTAGATTAGTTTCCATTTTAGTCATTTAATTTCAGTTATTTTATGCTTTTAAAATAATACAATTTTTTTTTAGCATCAGCATTGTGTGTCCTTGTGTTCTTTCTCAAAGCACCATCCCCTATTACACCTTAGTGACACATGATGAGCTTCGAGTGGGGAATAATTATACACATAATATTTTCACACTTTTATCAATTAATGACACTTTAAATCTTGCAAGAACCCATTGAGACTCAATCTATATGAGTGCATGCCCTAAGGGGTGCACTAGGAAAGGGGTGGGTAGACCTTTGGTGCTTCACAGTATTGTTGTCCCTTTTTGCCTCATTATTACCAATCCAACTAGTTCTTAAAACCTTTCTCTAAGCGATTTATCCTCCCTTGCATAGTATTCTATTCTTTTTCCTCTTTCTATCCTTTATTTCCTTACTTGGAACCATTTTGAATTATTTAAAATACTAGGTCAACCTGGTTGACCTAGTATAGTTTTTAGACCTTTTCTCTCTTTTGGTTTGTTAGCTTCCTAGTTGACCTAACACAGACCTAGTGAGTTAGCCTAAAAATATTCTAGGTTAACCAGGTTGACCTAGCACAATTGATGTTATTGAAAAACTTTAAGGAAATATCTACCTATATACACAAGGTCATTTTTGTCATTATTATAATATGCAATCAATAGTTATTATTCATTCACACTTCTTCACAATCTTCTCTTCTACGATTTTACTTGAGGAGACTTAATTTAGGTTTATTATTTTGGAGAATCTAGTATTTTGGATAGGTCTTGGACGCTTTGACTTAGTAAAGTGATCCTTATGAACCATAACAACCTCTTGAAAAGCCCTTTTGGCTAAGGGAGAGATTGAGTCTCGATGGGTTCACACTCAGGTAAGTATATTCTAACTTTGTTCTCTTCTTTTTTAGTAGATATAAGTATCATAAGTGTTGGATTGAATACTATTACTCTTCATATTCCATGTATTATACTGTTACTCATACTTACTTTATTTGAAGTTCCCTATACATGGTTTGATTTCTTTACTAACCCCCACATTGTGTCACAAGCTTTGGTGTGCACTAGATTGGATTTACTTTTCTTGTTATTAGATTAGTGAAATATTAATTCATAGGGATCTTTTTGGGTTGTTATGAAATTATGTTAGACTATAGGATTTGGAACCCTATCTCACATGGTGTATTGTGACAAGTGATCCCCTAATCAAGTCTAACAGATCCTCACATTGGTTATACTCCTGCTTAATAATTATATACTCCCTAATCAGAAGTGTAGGTGTGCTCTATCCCATCTAACCTAGGATTGATTTATGGACATGATGCATTTCTGACTATATATAGTTTCAACTATAGATTACTCAGTACATTTGAACTGTATATCTTATATTTTACCTCACATATCATGTTTTTTCACTCTTCATGTATTTTATACAAGACACCTTGATAGTGAGTCTCTTAAAAGACTTAAATTAATATGCTCCTCTCTACTTGTACATAGTTTCTCTTACCTTAATCTTTGTATATAGTTTCATTTTCATGTTGCTTATACATATCTTATACTTAAAAAATATAAAAATAATATAATATATTAAAAAACACAAAACCATTCAAATATTTTCTCAAAAAATACAAATTTTAGATTGTATGCATTTCCATGTTTACATTCCTTCTATTTTATAGATACTACTTATGTTATCTATGCTAGTATAATCAGTTTTATCATACATGTTTTATTTATTCCCTAGTGTTCACAGATCATTACAAGACTCAATTCCTCTACACAGATCTAGATTTACTACTATATACCCATTTGAGGCACATACATAAATACAAAAATTCATCATTGATACATTTTCCCATTAAGGGCATCATACTACACAACTTTTGGTTTTCCAGGTTACATCTTTCTATACCTCATATAACATGTTTAACATTGATTATATATGGATAATGATCATCCTATACTACTCAAATTATTTTTTGATTACCACTACTATAGACTCAACTTATGTACATATTTGATATTATATGTATTTATATCACATGTTTATATATAATTTCATTTATAGATTTACTAGTTTAGATTTGATTGTATATCTCTATTACATATATTTGAGGGCATTTGAATATTCCATTATTATATGGATCTACACCAAATTCCTTTCTGTACCTTAGAATTTTTAAGAGTAAATAATATGTAGATTAGTCTCTTTTTAGTTTATATTAGAAAACATCAATCATAATAATTCACTAAGATTTAACACTCTTTCCAAAGAACTAGGGGGAGCATAGCATAATAATCAAGAGCACAAAACATAGACAAAGACAATACAATTTTCTTACCTCCTTTATCAGATTTGATGTTTAATTATTGGAATAAGTATGTTTGTGCTAAATATTTGATGATTTTAGTATTTTATAAATACTCTTCCATGGTGGTATCATCTCTCCAATAGTAACTTGTGGCTTTATGTGAATCTTGGCATAAATTAGGAATTATAACACTACTCTCAAAGGCTTCAAGAAGATATTCCAAAAAAATAAACTTCCACACAAAATATTATTAAATAATGGTGTGGGAACTTATATTTTTAGGTAAAATAACTAACTATAACCTTAGGTATGTTACATTAAATTCTAACTTGGGTTGAGTCTAAATTAACCTAGGTTGAGTCAATCTAACTTTGGGTTGGGTTAATGCACTCATGAAGTCTTGACACCCCAATTTTAGATATTTGTGAGGCATGACAATTCAATTTAGATATATGTGAAGTGTGAGTCATATTTTTGAATATTTATGAGATAATAAATCACTTTATTAGATCATTTGACCCTTGAGTTTATTTTTGGCTAAAAATTCCTTTTTTGGTAAATGAAATTCACTAATTTTATTTGAAATTTTTGCTTAGGAAAGTTAATTAGGATTCATAATATAATTATCCTTGCTTAGTGTTTTTTGGATTTTTTAAATTATTTTAAATGTTATGAATTAATATTTTGACATGCCAAAAGTGTCAAATTACTAGGTTTTAATTTGACTAGGGTTATAACTAAACTAGGTTAGTGATGCATATAGGGTAATGAACTAAATAAGCTAGCCATGTCTTATTTATGGGTAATTAAATCCCTAACATGGATGAGTTTGGGTAATTCAGGTGATTTTTAATCTTATATGTGCCATTTGCTTAGAAATTGAATTGAATGCCAATTAAGTAATGAAAGTGTCCAAAACTTAGTGTCTACATTTTCATTGTGTGTATGATTTAGACATGTGCACATGTCCTTGTGTGTGCCTTCTTGATTGTGTATACAAATATTTGAACATGTCCTTCCATGTGGCTTTAATCCAAAATTGCTTTATATATATATATATATATATTTAAACATGTCCTTGTATGTTTTATCTTCTAAAACTTAATACCATGTACCCATGTCCCTTGTATTATTCCTCAGCCTAATTTTCATGCCTCATGCGCTTATATGTATGATTTCATGTATGTGTCATGTCCATAACACTTGTCTCTTGTTTATTGCTTTCATAACTAGTTTATGATGCCATGAGGGACCTCGTGCACCTCCCCTTCCTCTTTGGGTGCCTTGATGGACATCATGCCCCATCCCCCTAGGAACTTTACTCAGATCATACTAAGATTTGATATTCATATATATGTTTACATTTTTATATTTGTCTTGATAATTTGATGAATTCTAGATCTAACATAAATCGTACATTACCAACTTATGCTCAAATTATTGTACATTTTGATGTCATGTATACATGTTATATTGGTTTATCATGTAGATATCATATATTTTCATTTTAACACATAAGATGCATAGATTTTATTTTGAGAATAGTTATTATAGAGGTTTAATAACTCTCCTTAGGAAAGGGGAAATTCATCAGGGTTTTTTTATAGAGATAAATCTTTCTTAGTGTACTCAAAACAACATTTTCATCATGCAAACATAGAATATAGAGCTCAAATTTAGGACATAGTGAAAATAATCACATACACATCAGTCTTAATTTTACATAAAATCAACATAGTTGGTTAATAACACTATATATAAGACACTAACATAGTGCACTATTGACTTGGAGACCACACTATTATCTAGTATCCCTAAAAACAAAAAAAATATAGAATTTCTTAAAATATATAGCTATTAGAGTTCAAGTTTGCATAATATCAATCATAATTTATCATATATGCTCAATTTTTAGACAAATTACATAGGTTTTCTTAGATTGGGGGCATAATATATGGCATGATCACTCCCATTTTAATTTCAAATACATAGACATAGATTATTATGTCTCATTATAGAATCCATATGCATAGATATCATATTTGGGGGCCTGTGCATGGACCATTATTTACATATGTTTAATTTGAAACCAATAATCTTAGATGAAATGTCAGCTCCATGTTATTACTCTAGACACCAATTACAAATTTTTTTCTCCGTATTAATGCCTTATTATATTTACAGTGGTTGGCATCACTGAGTAGTTCCTAAGCTACATTACCATGTGCTTGAGTGGCCCTTGAGCCATTTACATTTCATATTATCTAAGTGGTCCCAAATCCATCTTATATAATTTTAGTTACATCACATAATTTCAATTATATTATGTAGTTTTAGTTTAAGATGCATCTACTACACATGATTAGGAAATGATGGTATGATAGCCTAATCAAGTTCTTGATCCACCTACATAGGAGGGTTGGAAAATCCATCTGTAGAATCTAAGTTATTCATTGATTATGATCCACCAAGTAGGGGTAAGAAATGATGGATTTAGGGATAGCTTATGTTCTTGAGCCATCCACACATGAGAATTTAGCAAGCATAATCTCAATCCAAGTTATTCACTATTTGATCACCATTTACATGCACACATAATATGTCATCATGTTTTATAATTTTGTTTATGTAATTAATGAGGTATACTCATTCCTTTCATCTTTCTCTCATATATTTTCTCAATCTTGTCTTTGTTTTTTATGTTTCTTAAGTAAGGATTGATTCTTTCATGTTTTATTTGCATGACACAAAATAGCACATACTTCATAGACTAAGACTTAAATTCATAAGTTTCACCTCTTAAGTAAGTATAGGTATATTTATTTACCTTTATCATAGTCATTTCACCTTTATGAATTTATAGAATAAAAGTGAGGGGAAAATTTAGTCATCTAAAATATCATTTTGGTGCAAGGAGTGTCACTTGAGACCACCTTATCCTAAATTACCCTTAGACCTATCTTAGGGCCTATTTTTATCTTTTTCTAGCTTTTTTGTAGGTCCAACCCATTCCTAAATATACCAAAAGTAGAACTAATACATCCCCTTCGCACCCAGGCCCCTTGTTCACTAGATTCTACCACTTGGACATTAGTGCGACACTTTGGACACTAACACATTGCATTATTAACCTAGGGACCATAATAGTGTCCCTTATCTCCTTAATTTTACAATGGATATATTTTCATTCCCCAATGCACTCCTAGGGTGGGACTATACCTATTTCACATCTTCATAAGCACCACAATACTATATATACACTACTTTAATTCACTTATCCATAAAATGGAAATTAGATAAAAATACTCATAAACAAAATCAAAAATAGTTGTGAAAATCAAGATCATTGATCCATATTCTAACCTAATTATGCATCTACCCATATACAATATATCAAATCTCAGATTACTCAGATTTTTAGCCTCAAGTCACATACAAAGAACTCAATCTAACATTCATACTAACATTCACTTACACTTTCACTAGCACTTAGATTGGAGAATTACATCAAGCTTGATCTACTTTTGATGTATTGGTATGTAAGCAACATTTAACAGATGGGATGTTGAGTTCATGTCTATCTTACTGATATAACACCACTCTTTTTATGCTTGTGCTCCTAAAATACATTAACAAACATGGAGGCCTAGGTTTTGGCATTAAAATTAGTTAAAACACAAAACAAACAATGAACTAGCATCTATGCACATAGGCACATAATTCTCATAAAAATTTAAAGGTACACCTAAAAAATCATTATCCATGCTTAAAAAATGACACTACCATGCCCTAAAGGACACTGGCATAGTGTGCTACTATCCAGAGGACCACATTACTATCCAAGAGGATTTTTTATTCTTGTTTGTATCTCATAACACTCTACACATCTCCAATACCAAATTCTATCCTGTCAGTTATCTATCTCAATTAATTTATAACTAAGTACATATCTTGTACTTCATTTACTATTTATAGAATAATAAAAAAGTGAATTATTATACAAATTAGAGGTGGTAATTATTTCATATTTATTCCATTATTTATTATTATATTACTTTAATAAAATAGATTTTTACATTCCATAAATAAATTCAAATTTAAATCACCTACATACCTAATACTCTGAAGAGGGCCTCATACTAATGTAGTTCTCCCCTACATATTGTCTTGTGAGTGAATCATGTAATGTGTGAAAAGTAAGTAAAACAATGACCTAACTTGTAACATGGAAAATATAGCTCTTGGGTTACTCCTTTAGTAATTTATAACTAAAGATGTGTTATCTGTATGATTGATATGGAAATAGGAGAATATATGGAAGATTTGCTAAATTGAATGCTTGATATAATGCTTTAATAAGTTGCCTTGGTCTCTTTTGGCCTTCTATAAGTTTTTTATACATGATGAATAGGGTTTGATATTTTATTTATAGCAATACATTTGGATAAGTAACTCACATTAAATCACTTAGGTCTATGGTTAGGATATATTTCATATATAAAATTGATGAATTTAAGGCACTAAACACTTGCATTGGGTTAGGACTCTAGCATTAATGTTAGTGTCTAAACTAAAAGTTAGTGTTTAGGGAGAAAGTAATTAGGTACATTATCAAACTTGTAGAGGTTGAATATAAGTACATTTTAAGCATTCTGGGTGAGATATAAGTCCTAGGTCATCAACATAAGTGTAACAACCCCACTAGGTTTTACTAGAACAAGGTGTTTAAAAAAAACATTTACACAAAGTTAATAAACATATTCCATCATGATGAATCTAAAAAAAAAAGTGATATTTAAATAAGTATGTTATTTTTTTATCTTACCAAAGATATGGTCTAGAACTAATCTATTTAGCTAATGATCACAAGATCAAGATCAAGTATAAATCTGAATATAAATATACATACTACATTTATTTCATAAAAATCTAATTATAAATTCAGCCATAACTACTATAATATTACACCCAACTAATATATAATAATATAGTTTTAGAATAATACATGTCTTAATAATAATTTAAAATGATACAATTCTTCATGGATCATGTGAGTCTCAATGAATTAGAATGCCCATTAGTAATCATGAGTGTAGTCACTAGTGTAGTACTGTTGATGGTGCAAGATATCATACTAGACATGTAAACTAAATCAAATAGATTAAATGACAATATTTAACCATAAACACTACTTTGGATAAATTTTTCATATAATTATTGATCATGAAGATTAGTCAATTTCATACACACCACTCAGTCATATTATACCTTATCTATGCATTAGTGACACTAATTAAGTGAGTGGAATCCATCACACTTACTTATTTATGGTCATTAATGTGAGATAGATTCATAAATATAATAATATTAAAACCAATAGATATCATAATGAATTTTTCCTACTAGCAGATATAAATGTGCTAAATAAGAAAAAGCTCAAATACATTCATTTAACCTATCAAATGCAATGTACTAATTCTGAACATCTAATTTATTAAAACATAATAAATAGATTTTGAAATAGTCTCCAATAAAATCAAACCATTCAAGTAAGATATATATCAGGACATTAAGATACCAAATATTAACATGTAATTCATGCTTTTTTTATTCATTCATATAATAACATTTACCAGCGTATTACTTTATTTCATATGTCAAAAATACATCAAAAAGCTCTTTCAAATACTTAGTAAAACTTAATATGATATGGTTTAATATAAAATACCATATAATTAGAAATTCCTTCAAACCAATGTGCACTTATAAACTTAGCCTTGCTAATTCAAGTAATAAAATTATTCCTATATATTTATTATATCAGGCAAGTTCATAAACATTAATTAGAATATGTATATCTATATATTATATAAATGATTTATATTTTTATTAAATTAACAAATCATGGTATCTCATATATTTATATACACAATCCAACAATCGTCTATATTATAAACTTAGCTTTGATAATTTAAATATACTTATATAGAATTCATTGTATAAACCATATATTCATGCTTGTACATAGTATACTCTAAATTTACAAGTATTCTATCCATGATTTAAGAGTATCATGTGTAATGTAGATATAAATATATGAATAAATAATCAACACATTAAATTCATTTTTCTAATTACAAACATAGGTTGAAATATAGGGCTACGATTTTGATTTTAATAAACCCAAACAAACAACTCAAGAATATCAAAATTCAGGCATTCATAAATGAACTCAGCCATATAACTTGGTTAATTATTACCAATATTAATCAAATATTGAAATCAAGTTATATAGCTATGACTAAATTCCAACCAACTCGTAATCCACAACAATTACCCCATATAGCATATAGTCAAAACCATACTAAGTCATATATTATATAGAGGTAGATTTCATTATATAGAATGGTATATTTTGTAGACACATGGTCTTATATTGATATGACCATCTATATGTGAACATGTATGCATATAAAGTGAGTATTTATGCTATATATTTTATCTATTTTATCATTCATATTAAAATGAAAACTACATAATAAAACCAAGTAACACTCAGTCACTAATAACCACCAGATCAAACTTTTGTAGGCTTCAAAAACAATATTTACCCAATATATATTTAAATATAAAAACCACAAATAAAACCATAATGAATAACCAGTTGAGTTATAATCACCATTATATAGTTTAATCATCATATTGACATAAAGATATATGTTTTTATAGGTGGACCATAACTTGAATGATATATGTATATATACATTGATATATATATATATATATATATATATATATATATATATTTCGATAGGTCAACAAAGTCTTGAAGATTATAAGTATGTATTTGGGTATATTTATACAATTTTATTTAAGTCTTGTAAATGAAATAAAATTGTACTTATTCTATTATTGCTCAGAAAGGGATTTATATAGATGAGGTGACTTATATAAAAATATATCTATCTACATGTTCATTCTATCTGTATTCATTATATTCTGTCATATAAACATATACATACAACCATGCCCTAATCTAGGCTTATTCCATACATAACTTTGACTTGATTTTATATAAAATCAAGTCGATATATATATATATATATATATATATATATATATATATATATATATATATATATATATATATATACATACAAAATGGCTTAAAAACTAGTTTATAACATCTGAGTTTAAACCCCCAATTACCCAATTATGCCATACTTGGGTTAATAACTTTAATGAACATATATATATATATATATATATATATATATATATATATATATATATATATATATATATATATATATATATATAATGGTTCAATATTACATTAAACATATTGAGCATAGTCTCTACAGGGTACATAAAAACATACTCAACGGATGGAATAAATCTACACTTTTAAAAAATTTCCTAGGATTTTAGTCTAACCAAAAATACATAAAAATATTCATTATAATTTCCATAATTTATATTTTCAAAAAATTTATTAAAAGATAGACATCTCATAATATGGTTCAAAATACATAAAATTTACTCATCTAATAAATCATGGAAACATAATTTATATTTTATAGAAAAAACTAGGGTTTATTGAGTCATATGATTAGTTCTATGGATGGCCATGCCATCCATAATACCATGCATATACCATGGTTTTACAAAATTTAAAAAACAATAAAAAGGAGAACCTTTAAAAAATTCATTGATTTAACTCATAAAAACTAATAAGAATTTAATCAATAGACCAACCTAGTAAAGGGATCAAGACCTTAGAAAATTCTAATTGACCTTATCAAATCTTGCTCCAATCCTCCTCATTTCTCCTCTTCTATCTCTATTGTGTGCCCTAGTTATCTCCTCTTGATATTATGTTTTCCTACATGATAACAAACCTCCATATTTCCTCCACCAAATTGAAAGTGAGATCGACAAAGAGAGTCTATACAACTCAAAACTAAAATGAAGTGATTGTTTTACAAGGTGGCTCTATTGGCTAAGTCAACTTGCACTTAACCCAAATTCAAAAACATTTTAAATATAATAATACTTTTATGCATTATGCCTTTTAACATTAATAATGATTTCAATATTATAATATTGAATTAGAAAAACATTAGAACATTATAATTCCAATAACAATGTTAACTTAGCATAAGGTAATTAAAATAATATTAATCCTTTCAAGAATTTTGAAAGTTAATATTGACCTCCCATGACCATTTAAATATATTGATTATTAATAATAGAATCAACTTCCACAAAAGTTCATTCAAACATTATAACTTCCCTATAACATTATCATGTTCACTAAACACAAAGACCATGCTAAATTCAATTTAACCCTTGCCTTTTATATGTGTTTAATTTAATAATTATCTAGCACATAAGTCAAATATGTTCCCTTATAAAGGTATCTACAAACAAAATAATATCATAAAAACATTCACTTATATCCAAAGGTAGTAGCAAAGACACTCACATATTTTAAGTAATACATTAAGGCAATCATCATCATGTGAAGAAAAATACATAAGATAACATAAAAGAGTCTAAATATCACACTATTAAACATGTAACCAAATTCAAATGCAAAAACTAAGATCAAATATGAAATCAACTACAAGATATCTAAGTTGAGCACTATTAAAAATAATAATATACTATTGTGGTGTGTGTAGGTTCTTAGTTTTCATTCTATCATCCCCCACTATATGCATCTATGCCACCCTCTTTGATGATGCCATCCCTTCATCATAGTCTGAGGGATGGATTTATCCAAAATCCACCTCAAAAAATAAGTTAGTTATCCTGAATCAATATATAATCCATAATATACTTCTTTATTGAACTAAATAAATATGATCATCTTCTACATAAAATACAAGTACAACTAACTCAACTAGTTAACGATCATGCTATTAATCAATATATAATTTTTCATACATCAATATATAAAATTTAACTCAATTAAAATAATAATTATCTAATAAATAACCATAAAATCCACTAATAAATAGGTTATTATGTCTAGAGAGGAAATTGGGATGTAACATCCTCCCCCTAAAGTTGGTCATTGATCTGATGACACTTATTTAAAAAATAGTTTTTAAATAAAACATTATTTAGTATAAAATTAAATAATGTCCAAGAACATATTAAGGAAACAAATGTGGAAACAACCTATAAAAATCATCATAATCCTCTCAAGTGGAACTATATTCAGAATATTGGTCTGATTGGACCTTGTAATGTGACATTTCTCTATTACCCAAACTAAGTTTATGAGTGTTAATTATTCTAATTTGTTTTACTATTACCACCCCAAGATCCAGAACCTCTAAAACAATCCAATCCAATATATGAGAAGGATCATAAACATACTTTCTACGATAGGACACATGGAAAACATTATGGAAAAGAGTTAGAGATGGTGGAAAAGTGAGCATATACACTAAAATATTGATAACTTCCATAACTTTAAAGGGTCCCACATATCTATGTGAAATATTTGATGTTTTTCCAAACTTAATCAATATTTTCTGAGGCTTAACATATAGAAATAATTTATCACCAATAAAAAATTACTTTATTATTCTTTTCAAATCACCATAAATTTGATATGTATCATTGGCCTCAACCAACCTTTGCCTAATCATTCTAATTTGGTCTTCCATCTCCTCAATAATTTCAAGTCCATAGACTACCCTATCTTCTAACCCATTCTAAATGATTGATGTTATACACCTCCTTAAACATATCCATTTTTAATGTTTATTGGTATGAGTTATTGTAGTCAAACTCAACCAATGAAAGGTACTCCTCCTACTTGTATTACTGATCCATGCAATACATTCAAAGGAGATCTTATAAAACATGGTTAACCATCTTTGTTTATCTGTCTATTTTTGGGTGATATACAATACCAAAATTTAATTACGTACCCATATCTAAATTCAAAGTCAACCAAAATATATAATTCATTCTTAGATATAAATTAGAAATGATCTTTTCCATAAATCCATGTAATTAATACACCTCTTTCACGAATCTCTTCACAAGCATTGGTGCACCATCCATCAAGTTGCTTAGTATGAAGTGAGCTACCTTGGCTAGTTTTTAAACTACCACCAAGATCATATCATGTTGGTTCCATTACAAAAATAAACCTTTAAAAAGTCCATGATAATCACCTACCACTTATATTCTAATATATCATGAGGATATAATAATATTTTTGAATGTAAATGTTTAACTTTCACATGTTGACAATCTAGACACTGAGATACAAAGTATGCTACATCCTTTTTGATCCCTTTTCAATAATAGAGAGGTATTAGCTCATTTATGAGTTTAATTACACTAGGATGTCCTAAATATGTGGCATTTTTCAATTATTTTATCACCACGCTCCTCAAATTATCTTTATTAGGCACATACATCTTGTCATTGTACCCCAAAAGACCATCACTCTCCAACTTAAATCCTTTAATTTTTGGACTCTGAGTATTCTTTGATAATGATTTCTTAACATTCTCATAGAATTCATCTCTAGGGGATAATTTAATTATGTGATGATGAAAAGTACTCATGATAGTAGCCAAGACTGCTATGTACCTTCTATGACTTAGGGCATTTGCAACTATATTTTCTTTTCGCTTAATATAGTTAATATCAAAATGTAATTAGATAAGAATTCTAACCAACATCTCTGATGTGCATTTAGGTTTTATTAGAGGAAGATATACTTGAGTCATAAATTATCAGTCTTGAGCTCAAATGGTTTTCCTAATAGATAATGCCTCCAAACTTGTAAGGCGTGTACTATTATAACAAGTTCCAAATAATGAAGGGCATAATTCACCTTATAAGGCTTAAATTTTTTGGGCTCGTATGCTACAACTAAATTGTATTGCATAAGAACTCCTCCAAGTCCATCCTTAGATGCATCTATGATTACTGAGAATTAACCATTAGGATCTATAAATTTTAGCATAGGTGTTAAAGTAAGCCTCCTTTTCAAGGATTGAAAGGATTTTTCTCTCTTATCTAACCATACAAAACTTTGATCCTTCAACTAAAGAGAGGTAATTGGGTTAGCTATTTCTAAGAAATTTAGAACAAATTTATTGTAATAACCTACTAATACCATATAAACCCTCACATTATCCAATTTTTTAGGTTCTATCCATTCTATTACGCCTCTTATCATCGTTAGATGAACTAAAATTCCATCTGAAGAGATAATGTGTCCCAAATATTGCACTTTCCTCTGGAAAATGCACATTTAGACATCTTTCTATAAAATTTATGCTTCTAAAACTGCTATAAAACTAATTTTAGATGTTAAACATGTTCTTCATCACTCATAGAATATATAAAGATGTCATTAAAAAAATAACATAAAGTGGTCTAGATAATCTATATGCACACTATTCATGAGATTCATAAATACTACTAGAGTATTTGTTAACATAAAGGAAACACTATGAATTTATATTGTCCATACCAAGTTTTTAATGTTATTTTAGGAATATCCTCATCTTGTATGCTCATTTGATGATACCCCGATTAAAGATCAATCTTAGAAAATAATGTTTCCCCTTGTATATGATCAATGAGATCATCAATACAAGGTAACATAGACCTGTTCTTGACTGTCACCTTGTTCAACATCCTATAATTAATACATAGGTGAAGAGTACCTTCCTTCTTCTTGACTAACATATTAGGCCCCAAATCCATCTAAGTAGGATCTATGCCAACACAAGAGACACTTCAATGAGAGGCAATCACTTGTTATGACTATTATTTTATCATCTTATAGTTCCAGTTGGCAAATGATTAACCCAATCCCTTTTGACTCAATCATCATCGAGAAGAAGGCACATGGGACAATTATAGCATGATGGAAGTAGGGTAGTGGAGCTAATGGAGTGATTGCATCTAGTGCAATCTTAACACCTCATATGCTCCTTTTGCCCTAGCACTAAGATATCCCTATGTGATATAAAATTTGAGTTTTAATCCTATTATAAAGGAGGAGGTGGAAGTAACAAATCTCTATAAGATTATTTATATTTTCCCTTAGCTAGGTTTGAGTATGGATGCCTTGAAGGCTCCTTGTTGTAGAGCCCAAGCTTGCTTGTGAGCCTTTGGGCCTTTAGTAGTATTAGGATAGGCATGTGCCTAGTTTCCATTCATTCATACCATGTATTTAAATTCTACTTAATGATGAATGATGTTACATATAATGGTTGATATCTTGATTTATAGGTTTATGGTTACATGCTTATAATAATAATGTTATGCTTATTTGTTTTGGGAATGAGAATGTTTAACTTTATACTATGAATGCTAAGTCCAACGGGCCTTCAATCTAACCCCTTCATGGCATTATTATAACTCATGATGACATCAACACCCTATATAAGAAATGATCTAAGTATAAGTAAGACCCTATGTCTCATAATGATACCTTCATTAGAACATGAGCCTAAGCCTAAATCCCTCAAATAAATACCTCATTGAACCCTCTAAGTGCCTAAATGATGTTAAGCCAAGGAAACCAAAGGCTTGAACCAATGAAGCTATAAAACCACCTCAAGTCAACTTGTCCCTGATAGACAAGTGATTCCCCTTATAATCTCTTACACCCATGAACTTAACACTACCATTGTATCAATCATAGCCTATGGAAGATAGGGTTAAACCATGACACAACTAACCCAACACAAGATCTAATCCTTTCTCCATTGTGGTTCAGGTGATTGTATAAGGCTTACACCTTATGTGAAGTGATGTTAACATGATTGAGTGATAAATATTGAGAGCTATAAGAGTAGTCAAGGCTTGTGCCATATTGTAACAAGTTTATATTTGAATTAAATAGTGAGATACATGCCTGACAATACTAATGACTTAAGACACCTAATTTTATACAACTTTTTAGTTATGTTACTAAGACCCATGTTGAATTTTGTTTCTACAATGGTACACTAGAATGATGTTCCAAATCTCCCTCAAGAACATCAAGAGTTGTATTGAACAAGTGGAAAATATCTTTATATTGAGACATTCAAATTATAGAGGACAATAACCAAGGAAGTGGGTGTAGACCCATCTTTATGATTCCTTGTATGAGGTTTTACTTTATAGAACTATTAGAGTAGGTGTACTAATGGTTGGTTTCTTATGCAACACACAAAATTCAAATTTATAGATAACACCTCAAGTGGATGAAAGAGTGCATATAAAGGCTTGAGAACCTAGACACTACTTGGACTAGAGGTACAGACAAATGGTGGAAATGGGTGTTAAACAACTATGTTCTTGAATTTGTATTAGTAATATAATCTTACCATAAAGAAGTAAAATATAAATTCTTGCATGAACTTGAAGGTACATTCATAAGAAAGTTTGTCACTAAAATTAAGAAGCTAATGGTGGATTATGGGTTTGAAATTGTGAGAATAGAATTCTAAAGTCCTCTCGCATATGAGAAGTATAATAGGGAAGAAGGGGATGTGTAGGTGAATCACAATGGAAGGAGATGATCAATTTGACATGTGAGAGATTAGGAGATAGGCTTATAACAAAAGGAGGCATATGTTGATTGAATATCAAAAACCTAGAAGTGTTGAGAGGACTCATAATGAGTGGGAAGGGCATGGGGAAGGATCTCTTGAATGATAACAATGCCCAGAGTGGGGAATCCTTGAAGCCATTAAATAAATTCCATATTTGATAGGTAAATACTCAATATCCTTATAAAATTTGACCATTAGAGATGCATTATAGGAAGCTACCCCCTTTAGACCTATAAAACAAGCTGATATGCTAGATTCCCCATGGAAAGATAAAATATTAACAACTGACCCCATTATCAACTTAACTTTGACTATTTTATAGACTTGGAGAATAATTCTTTTATTTAATAAGTTTTTCCTTATGATTATATAAGTGAGGATACCTCTAGACCTCGAGGCACTAGCCTAACTAGATAGAATGTGAACACAAGCACCCTAATCTAGACAATATCAAATATGTAGCTTGGAAAATAACCCAAAACAAGTAGTCCTATTCCACTAGTTGGTATCATAGTGCCATCATCTTCCATAATGCTAGTGGTAATAACAAGATCATCAACACCTAACCCAATGGTGGGAAGTGTTTGATGACCACTACCAAGACAAGTACTAGGGGACAAATGCCTTAGATATCAAGTGATCCCCCACCTTAGATTTATTATGAGATGGCTATGCATATACCCAAGTATTTAGGTGTAGAGAACATTGTAGAGTATGTGCTCAAGTGTGAGCTACAATGACATGCTTGGGGAATATCCTAGTCTAAGCATAAGGAAACCCAGTTCATGACAACATTGATTGATCATTCCCATATTTGGTATAATAAATTTGATCCTAACTAGGATATGGTTGATTATGACACTCTAAAATAAGCCTCCCTAAAAGATTTTTATGTACCTAAGTTTGAGTATCAGAGCATTACCATGCTCAAGGAAATTAACTAGGGATTATCAAAGAATGTGATATTATACAATGTTAGATTCAAGACTCTTATTTCCATTCTCATTTATGATATTCACTCCTCCTAACATGTGAAATGGTTCTTTGGAGGATCAATAGTACCATTCAAAAGGCCATTATCTATGAAAACATTCATAGACCCTCAAGAATCCCTTAAATCCACACTCAGATCTGAGGCAGTCATGAGCATTGCTATAGGAATTAGCACTTTCATAGAGGCATATATTACATCTATGGCATCCAAACTACAAAAGATAACTACTATTTCATCTAAAGATGATTGAAGTGGGTTACAGTGTACCAACTATAAGATAAAAGGTCATAATATAAATAACTACCATTGAAGGAATGTGTGTACATTACTTATTAGCTATGAATTTTCTCATGAGTTGTAAGATGTTCATAATTTACCTTTATTACAACATGTTAGTCAGGTCAACATAACCACTTATTTGTAGTTATGTTATGCTTATACCCATACTATGGTTAATTGCTATGTAATCAATGAGATGCATGAAAACATGGGTAGAGGCACGTAGTAGGAAATGATATTAGTAGGAGGGTAGGGATCCTAAAGAAATGATGGCTATGGCTATTAGAATCTAATGCTATAGGATGAAAAGTGGTGCCTAAGGGTGAGGTGGTAGATGTGGTGGAGGAAGGTTCCTACCATGATCATCTTACAAGTGTGGTTCAACTAAGCACTATCAACATGACTTCCCCTGATGCATATAATGTGTGGGCATTGTCAAAGAACACACAAGGTCAAGGAATTCCATGACTTGTACAAAAAATTAAACCAAGGTAGGATTGATATAGATAAAGGTGCAAGGATGATCAAGAATGAGCATAAAGTAGAGAGGTGGACTCCAAAGGCCCAACTAGTCCACATGGAGCCAATCAAAGTGTAGGGGACTACTTAGAGTGTGTTCACCACTCAATCGTGAGTTGCACCAGTACCAGAGTTATGAATAAAATATGGGGATATAAGCTAAACTAAAAGCATAATATATCCTAAACCCAAATCTATGCTTGATATAAATCTTTCATGCTAAAAAGACATATTAAAAAAAGTTATGAGTGTGATCCAAAACTTGTAAAAAAATCTCCAATTGGGACAAGATCTAGAGGTGCATGTTACTGCCTCTTGCCTGAAGCAAGATGGTGACAAGGCTTAAGTAAAATAACTAATGGTGATATTTTACCTCCTACAAATAGAAGGGATGCTTCCATTATTAATGAATTTGATTTTAGAACATGTAGGGTAGTAGTCAGTTAAAGTTGTCATGTCATGCATAAAAGGGTATGAGAGGTTAGGTATACCCAAAATGTAGAGTATAGCCAAGAAATATTGGTGAATGGTACCATTGATGTATGATCCATCTATGAGATCCTTATCGATATAGGCACTAAATTCAATATCTTAACTAAGAATGCATGGGAGAATATGGGTAGGCTAGCCTTGAGGACTTCTCCCCATGTACTATTCATGGTCAATAAGACTTGAGCACAACTGATCAAAATTTTGAAGGGAACTATTTTATATAGTATGGACACCAAATTCCACATTTACTTTGAGGTAATAAAGTTGGATGAACAAGATAGTTATATAGCACTTCTAAGAAGTTGATGGTGTTATGTATAAAATGTTGATATGCACTTCAAGACACAATATATATTTTTTAAAAATGGAAATGAAAGATTAGCGATCCCCATCTCAAGTGACTAGGGACACCCCTATGTAGAGAGTATTGACCTTAAGTATAAGATAAACTATATATATAACATCATGATGCAGGGTGTCTAGAATCTTAACCCCATTAATTAGGGATTATTCTTTTGAGAGGATAAGTAGTCAACCTCAGACACAAATGATGTTGTTTATGACCTATAAGTTGAATAGGTTTATGAGTCTACTAGTCATATATGTCTCCTTGTGCGTGCAAAGGTATCAAAGCTTGTGAGGATGAGATGGGTTCAAGATTGATTATACTCTAAAATGATGGCTCTTTTATGATGGGAAGAGAGGAAAGAAGGTACTCTACCTAAGCAAAGGTAATATTTTAGTTCTCCCAAAATTTGAGGGGAGAAACCCAATGGAAAATTATGTCCATGGCCTTGAATTATATGTCCTCAAAGAAACATAAATAATGGGCACACTGGTGTATACCTTGAGAATCACTACTACACATTGGTGAGAACTAAAAAAGTTTAACTTAACAACTTGGCAAGAGGTGAAAGCAACCATTTTAACTAGATTCAAGAAGAGTAATGAAGACTTAGATATATTGGCATACTCTGTAAACTCTAATACTATATCACATATATGCCTATGCAAAGAAAAATAGACTGACTATGGCATGACTACCCTAATGAACTTATAGGTACATGCCTTTTATATAACTATCAATACATGGGCATGAGATTGGTATGTGTTCAATTAAAAACATCGAGAAACAACCAATTGGGATTCCCTTAAGGATAATTTTGTACACACCTTCTCCTTTTCCTCATAGAGCTTGGAGTTGATTGAGCCACTACAAGAAAATTAGAGGGAAATGTTTGAAGACACCACAATCCTTAATGAGTGCCTAAAAGACACATTTAGGGAGAAATGGTTGGCTCTCTTGACTTTATTTGAGGACCAAATGATCCATAGAGACTCAAGCGAATAAGATGATGAAACTTGGAAGGCGTGGTACTAGAAATCCCTAATATGCAAAATGAAGCTCATACACCAAGTAGATGATAACACTCCTAATGAAGAAGACCCCACTCATCTTCACATATAGATAATTGAGGTAACTTGTCAAGTTGAGGACTCACACCAAGAAAATAATAAACCATACCGAACACCACTAAAGACTATCAAGATGGACATCAATGTAGAAGGAGAGCCAAAGATGGATACTTTGGGTGCTTATTGGTCTAACATAGAACTGACACGCATTATATATCTCATAAGGGAATCCCAAGACTTGTTCCCTAATAATTATTAGGATATGAAGGGCACCCACCAATCCCTTAGGAAAATGAGCATAAATATAATTGATGGCATAATACTAATTAAGAAGCACCCTTATAGGATGAATCCCAACCTTCATGCTAATGTTAAGATAGAGATTGATGTAATGCTAGCTATATGGGTCATTTAGCCTATGCAAGAGTTTGAGTGGGTGAGTCCAATGGTAATTAGCATCAAGAAAGATGGATGAATTAACATTTTCATCAATTATAGAATGTTTAATACTACCTACATCACTAACCCCTTCCTAACTCCATTCACTAATGAAGTTTTGGATGGTGTTAAAGGTTGTGGGATATACACCTTCACTAATGGCTTCTCTAGATACCACCAAGTCTATATTGAGGATGAGGACAAGCCTACAACAAATTTTATAACCAAATGGGGTTGATTTTCTTGTAATGTGATTCCCTTTAGACTTATAATGTGCCATTTATGTTCTCTAGAGTGGTGATCACCATGTTTAAATACTTCATCCACATGTTCCTCTAGTTATACTTAGATGAATGGAAGGTGTATAGCCTCATGAAGGACCATTATTATAAGCTATGCCTAATGTTTGAGAGGTAAAAGTAGCCTTAGATATCCTTAAACCTAAAAAATTTCATCTTCATGACACCCTTTAGAACCCTACTCAGGTACATCATCTATAAATATGGTTTGATCATTGATCTTGTGAATATTATGATAATCATTCAACTCTAGACTACTTCCACATAGAAATACATTCATACCTTTTATGGCCACTGTGGATATTATAGAAATTTCATAAGGAATTATGTGAAGATTGTGGCATCATTAGAGGAGATATTACACAAGGATGGCCCATTCTATTGAGGTGAAGTGCAAGAGGATGCATTTGAAACTTTGAATCTCAAGTTGGTTAGCATGTTTATTTTACAATTCCTTGACTAGAAAACCCCATTCTATGCCCATGTCAAGACATTTGGATTTATGATTGGTACAAACCTATCATATCATGGTGAAGGTGAAATGGATCACCCCATCACCTTTACTATCAAAAAATTGATGAAGGTAGAGCATAACTATACCACAATCAAGCATGAGGTGCTCACCATGGTCTATGCCTTGCCAAAATTTAGACAATATTTGTTGGCAACCCCATTCATATTATACGTAGATAGTAAGGCACTTAATTATGTCATAAATTAACCCATTCTCCATGGGTGAATTTGTATATGGATTGTTTTATTCTAATAATTCTAGTTTTTTGTTGTCATCAAGCCTAGAAAATAAAACTTAGGCCTAGACCATTTATCCCATATAGACTCTGGCAATGTAGTAGTACTTATTAAGGATAGTATTTTATATGCACAAATTTCTAGAATCTAGTGTACTCCTGAAGACTTGGTAGAGATAGACACTTTTATAACATCTATATTTTCACCCCAAATAATGACTATAAAAGAAAATAAATAGTTCATAGTTTATACTACCCCTTTTCAGCTCATTAGTGGGGAATTGTACAAACATAGTTGATATGGAACCATATACCAATGTGTATTGTAACATGAAAGGGGTTCCATTTTACACAAAGTGTATGAAGGTGTAGCAAGAGACCATTGTATGGGAGATGCAATGGTGCACAAGGCATTACAATAGGATTGTGGTGGCCAAGTCTATTTTAGGATGCAAAATATTATATCAAGGCATGTGACATATGCCAACATATAAGGAAGAAAAACCAACAAGATGAGATGCATCTCATCCATATTCTTGCCTAAGTTCCATTCAATAAATGGGCCATTGACTTTGTTGGATGAATTAATCCTATAGCATGGTGTACTAGCATGCATTATATTCTAGTAGCCACTAACTATTTCACTAAGTGGGCCAAGGCCATGCCATCTAAAAATTTCATATCCACCATACCCACAAGGTTCATCTAGGATAACATAATAAGCCATTATGGGTACCCATTCATCTTTACTATTGATATGGGCACATACTTTATTAATGAAACTATCCATACACTACTGATAGAGTACATGGCAGTGCACCATAAGATAATGCCTTATCATCTCAAATAAAATAAAATAAATGAGGTGTTTAACAATATCCTAGGGATGTGATTCACAAATATATGTGATGTTGGTTGTAAATATTGTAATGATCAAGTATCGATAGTGTTATGTGTATACTACACAATCTATAAGCACTTGAATAAGGCTACACCCTTTCAACCCATGTTTGGTGCTAAGGTGATTCTATTGATGGAATTCTTGGTTCCATCATTGTGTATTTCATGAGTTAGTAAATTGGATGACCAAGAATTATTTAATGCAATATTGGAGGACTTTGATTGCTTAGATGAGGTGCATTCCCAAGCCAAGTGGAGCCAAAAAATAGAAAAGGCATGCTAGAAACTCTAACATGACAAGAATATAAAGCATAAGGTCCTAACAGAAGGGGAATTAGTTTTTATTTATGACTCCAAGTATATCAATCACCCAATCAAGTTAAAGATAAGGTGGATGGGTCTATATTCCATCCATAATATATTAGAGACTGATGCATTTAAGGTATGTACATTGTCAGGTGAGATGTTCCCACAACGTTTCAATGATAGCCAATTGAATCCCTATAGGTAATAAGATGTCACTTGTACCATCATATAGCAGCTCCTCAATCATAAACCAATAATATCATGTGACTAGAATAGATTTTGGCACAAGCCAAACAAATTCCTGTTATTTTATTTATTTTATTTTTTATATGTGGTGAGTGAATAAAAAATGCATTGAGGCCATTGGTAAATTTTTTTCTCTAGCACTTTCATGTATAATTATAGATAGGCAAGTCAAGCATATATCCTCTATAAGTGACTAAGGCTAGACACTTAAGTTCTGTGTGCATGAATTTTTATAGATTCAGACACAAGGCACACCAAATCTTCATGCACAATATTTAAGAGGTGAGACATTATTAGGCCTATAAAAGGGTTAGTTTGATGCTTCTAATCTTGGGTGAGTTGAGAGATGTGGATTAATAATCACTTGAGGCAAGACACCTAAGTTTTGGGGCACTTGAAACTCACGAAACTTAGATCATATGTTAACCAAGAGAGTCATACAAGATACAAGTGCAAAAAATATATAGTGAAGACATACAACATGATTGTGCACAAGACATCAAATGAGAAGGCCACATTGGAAGGCCAATATAAAGGATTTGTATGGGGTAGGATAGGACAAGGCAAGAATAAAAAGTGTAGTGAAATTGACTAAGATAGACAAGGGAGCTTAAAATAGAAGGGAAATAAGAGGAATAAATGGGAGTGAAGAAGTTGCATTATGTGCATGTGAGGCACCACACCTAGGTTACCATATTAGAGGTGAAGGTTTCATCATGAGAATAAAGTACAGGATAAGGTCATCAAGACAATATGGAATCCACCTAAGTTGAGGTGGTAAGTGACCATTTGAACTACACATCACTTCATCAAAAAATTGTTAGAAGAATTTAATGAGGTGATAGTGGAGGCACAAAGATCTGCACTGAATGTATAAAAGATAGTATATTTTCATGGATTTCATAGGTCATAGTGAATCTCAAGGAATATAGGTACCAACATGCCATTAATTAACCAAAATTAAGGAATTATATGAGAGTATAGGTATAATATAGTGAAAATTTGATTCTTTCTAGATACAAACCTTGTGACAATTTGAATTCAGAATAGAAAACTAGAGCAAAACTATTAATCTAGAGAGTTGAAGCAAAGAGACCCTACTATAGTGTGACTTTGAGCATTTCTAGATGCCAAAAGTGAATGGTTAAATAGATAATTGAATTTCATTCTCTATAATATTGGAGTAGATAAAAAAGGGGCACACATTATGTATTAACTAGGCAATAAAAAACTTAGAGTGACATTGAGGCCACCATTTATGGCACACAAAGCTTGAGATCCAAGGACATAGTCTTAGACCTCATGATTATGAAAAGCACCAACAAAGATTAAAGGCTTAGGAAAGATAAATAAACTACATTTTAACACTATTAGGTTCAATATGGGAAAAAATAGATGAGTTTAGGTCTATAGTAGGCATAAAAAGAAGCCATAAAAGTGTGATTAGCAACATAAGCCACTACCACAAAAATAGAAATATAGCTAGTAGAGGGAATAAGCATCATCAAAGTTTATCTAGAGGCACTTAAGAAGATGTCATAACAAGACACATATTTTCCTAAAGAGGTCTTGATGGGAGAAAATTTGGTGTCATTCATGCACAAATGTCACCTAAAAGAGTATAACAACCACACTTCAAGCAATGCATAAGAACTAGTGCAAGACTAGTTGGTGGACATAGAGGTAAAGACTATAAAAGGTACAATATTATTTGATGTCTCTATTTGAGACAAATTGGAAACCATTAGTGTAACTCAGCTCTATGAGTTACCATGTTTTGGAAAGTTAGAAGAACTTGTATAATTTCTCCTCTCACATGTCTATAGGGACTGATTCTATTTCACTAGGAGGTGTATCAGGCTATCTGCAAGCCTTATCAACTGAATCACTAGACTCCTAGACACCAACATAGACATCCACTAGATGATGATAGATAATTCTAAAGTGGAAAAGGTCATAAAAATCTTAGGTTACTATAAAGGAGGTTTTTCATTCCTAATCAAGGACATTAATGATCTTGGGATGAGGGAAACTACGTGCTTGGTAAGTTCAATACTATGTCTTGTTGATATGTGGGTGGATATCATAAAGACCTACCTATGAATCACCTACCACATGACACAGGGGGTTAAATTTAGTATCACCAAGTTCATAGTAGAGGAGATGACAAAGAACATGCTCAAATGTCATGCAGTGTAAGAGACCTTTTGATGGGGCTCCATGTTAATACTGATTATCATAGAGGAGATTGGTATGCCTGATGGTGATGAGGATAATAATTAGGTATTCCTAGTATATAATGACTCCCAAGTGATAAAATACCATAACTTTTCTTTCCCCTTCCTTTACCCTAAAGTACAAAGCTTGAGTAATGGGATGATGTGCATAGTATATCAAAGCATTTAGAGAGGAATTGAACATTCCTAAGAATCTCCCTAGAGCCTATTTGAAATGGTGACTTTCATCATTATGAAACACTTTTGTGTAGTAAAATTGGCACTCAAATATGGTAACCACTCTAGCTGGATAAAAATTCATTACATGTTTTTAGCCAAGTACTTCAAAAATTCACTGAAAATAATCCTCAATACATAGTAGGTGGACATCTCAATGAAGGTCATAGATGTATAAACATTTAGGTTTAGGTACCAATACATGTGCCCAAGAGGCAAAGCAACCAAAGATGAGGAGGATGACTCAGATGGCACAAATGTCTATCTCCTCAAAAGATAAGTCATCCTTGGGCACATCCATAGTCTTTTGTATGAGATGAAGCCAAAGAAGCAGGGTACATATGTGGACAAAGATGATGACCTCCCCTTTTGGATCAGTGAAGAAGGAAAGTTGGCATTAGTGACACTAAGAAAATACCCTCAAAATAAGCAGGGGAAACCCTAGAGGAAATACAAGGGCACCTCCAATTTAAGATCACCTCTAGTGATGAAAGTAGCCCCTCTACACCAAAAGAAGAATCACATGGTCTTCATGCCAAATATTACATCACCCAAGCCAAGGGAGAAGAAAAAGAAGAAGTCCAAGGGGATAGTGGAAATGACCATGATAACCTTGGTAAAGATGGAGGCACAAGAGGCACAAGAGGAAGTAGATCCAAGGAAGGCATGAGAAGAGGAACAAGAGGAATAAGATGGAAGAATGAGAGTATATATCATCTAAGATTAAAAAATTAGAAGATGAGCCTAGCACCATTGTAGTTTAGGGGGATATCTAAGGTGGCACTATGATTTAATAGTTTTAGGAATAGTGGAGTATTATTCCTAATTTAGTTAAGGATCTATAGTAATAAAATTAGTAAATAAATATGCACTAATTAAACTAATAATTTATATAATTTGAATATTCCTAAGAATAGTAATAAGGGAGAGAGAATAAGACTTATCTAGAAATTGACTGAGATGACTATTGTAAGGTCTAAATTTCACTATACATGATTGGGACATTATCATAAATCAATATTTGGCATTCATTTATTAATTGGATAGAAGCACCAAAATAGGACACCCTAGGGTCTAGAACTATAGTCTTTTTTTGCATTTTTGTTTAAGAGATCTAAGCTTTTTAGGTTTTATTCACTATTTTTGTGTGAGCCTACCTATGAAATTTTGACTATTAGATATCCACAAAACTCCTTATATAGTGATTTAATCTTCAAAACCTATCCTTGATTGTGCTTTGACAAACTTTAGGAAAATATGGGAGGGTTAGTGTATGTAAGATGCACTAAACATGTATCCACACCCCTTGTGTGGGCACACTACCTAAATAACAACACTCTGAAGAGGGATCAAGACATATGTAGTTTTCCCACTTGATGTGCTTTATTAAATACTGTGTATGAAGATGCAAAATGTTATACTAGGTGTGTTTAAAGTGGCTAGGGATTGGTGTAAAGATTTTAATAATCTTATATTAGTATTGGTTGGCTATATGCAAAGAATACAAAAGATTTACTTAGTGGTTTTGATTATATTCTTTATTGCTTTATGATAATTACCAACCCCTTCTAAATGACCTTTGAATGGGATTTTATAGGGATTTTTTAGTCATGGGTTGAATGTGCTCACTTTAGGCTGACAAGAAGGAGGATAGGAACTAGAAGAAACTAACTATTGGAGGTAAAAATTCATTTAGATAGGAGCACCGAAAATTGACACTAAAGGACCCAATGTTATAGTCCAAGTTGTGTGATATAATCTTGAGGGTATACGACCTAGGGGTGGATTTGTCATGGAAAAATTAGTCTGGCTCAATTGGGATCAGGTCTAGAAGGCTATAGATGACTAGGAATTAGTGAAATAAACCTATGAGGGTTAAGAGAGCAAGCAAGAGGGACCTATGGGTTGGGTGTCATTAGCCACACTCAAGTCACCAATTTTCACATTTTATATTACTACATTTCCTCCCTTTATTATAATGATGTAACAAAAAAATTATAGGATAAAATAAAAAATAGAAGGCATACCTAAACTTAATTTTAAGGGTGAAGCTCATGAAGATATGTGATTTTAGGTGTGTGTAGAGAGAGCATGTTTTGAAGTGCAAATTTGTAAGAGAAAATAAAGAGTATTAGTTCTTACTAGATATTCTATATCTAAAATAAGAATGTGCAAAGTTAGGTAAGAGAGAGAGAGGAAGAAAAAAGAAAGAATACACCTCATCGAGTATGTGAACCAATACAAAACCTATTGTGATGTTGAGTAAATGTTGGATGATGCTGACTAATGCTAGGTATGTGTTGTACCAAGAGTAATATCATGAATGAAGTTGAGTTTTCAATTCCTTGAGAGTTTTTAATAATGCAAGGGTTAGACTTTTGGCTCTATCTTCACCCACTAAGTGAAGATATATGATCATGTTTGTGCCAATCTATGTTTGGATTGTGTGTCCAATACCTTTGAGTAAGTGGCTAAATAATACAAATGCTAGATAGTCCTTTAGCTCTATCATTGCCCCAAAAATTGAAGCTATGAACTGATATTAATATGAAATGTGTATTATATGAGATGACTCTTAAATCCCATGAATTTACTATTATTTGACAATGTTGGTGTGGATAGTTGAATGTATACTAGAAACTAGGCCACTCTTGGCACTCCAAAAGGTGGATATTAGGCTTGTATGAAAGCCACTCCAAAATTGGTTCACTAGGATTATATGAAATCCCATCTAAAATGTGGAAGTTATTCTTGTATTAAAGCCACTCCAAAATGATACCAACCACATATAGATAGAATAAGGCATGAAACTATTGATAATGCATGGGTATGTATTGAACTCAAAAAGAAAAGAAGTCAAATGTGCCATGCACATTACCCTTGATCACTGGTGTCTAAAATAAGGATTTTGATCTATAAGTTATATGAACTACCCTATCTAAAACTAGAAGTGATATCCTTCATGTTTTACATGATGTCCCCTATATTTAGATTCTCTAGGAAAAATTGTACTAAAACTACTGTATCTGAACTAGTCTAGATGTACAAAATTATAGTTGAACCTAATTTACGAATTGCATCTAAAAAGTCTTATTTTTATATTATTTGGATAAGAGAGCTGAAATTGGATAGTAGAGGGTCTGACATTGTAGTCTAATCTTGGCGCTATTGTCTTAGGCTAAATCTGGTAACTATTTTACCATTTTCACTATTTTCCTAGTCTATTCTATTTGGTTTGATGTATGGTTGCTATTTTAGGTGTTTTGAAAACTACCTTTTTTACTATTAGGAGATTTGATCTTTATGACAAAACCCCTATTTGTTTCCCCCTCTTTTGAGGGTAGGAATGAATACCCTATAATTACTACCCTTAAAAGAAAGAGCACTATAAGTGTGTTATGCTATAAAGATACATGATATCGCAATGATAATACAAAATATATCTCAAGATATAACATGGTTTATAATGAGATATTGTTAGATCAAAAAATGTATGCCTAGATAGATATAATAATGTAATAACATGTGTAATGTACTAAATTAGAACTGAAAGTCTGGTTACTTGTAAGTTATTAATTATCAAGGAGGGATGGAATATGATATCAATCATGGCATCTAAGAAATCAAGAATAATGCATGATGTGGATCATGGAATTTAAAATAATGAGAATAAAACAAGCATAAACCACACAAGGCAAGAAGCAATAAGCATAAAAGATTGGCCAAGGGGCCAAGCTACTAAAGGACATGGGCACATGTCACTCAAACTAGAAATCAAACATATAAGGCATGTTCAAATGCCAGATACACATATAATTGAAACAAGTAAGGTTGGCATGAAATCCACAATCACATAGAAGAGTATAGGCAAAGGACATTGTCAAATGTCCTAAGGCAACACACAAGAATAAAAGCAAAGGACATTGGGAAATGTCTTAAGGTACATATAAGAAACAAATAATAACTTAAAAATGCAATCACATCTATCTACACACAACAAGAAATGAAAGCATGTAATATATTAAAAATACAATCACATCTAACTAATCAAAGAAAGAAGTGAAAGTATGTAAGACATGTTGTTACAAGACTAGGTATATGCTAAGATAATACACAAGTGTTATATACTAGTGGAATGTATATAGAGTAATCTGTGTAATCTTAGTATGTAATGTACATCAACATGATAACTAGAGTGTGTGGTGTTAGAATGACATAACCTAGATGGTGTAGTCATGTAGAAGATGCCCCTAGTGGGTATGTATATCAATATGTGTCTTGAATGTATAAGTAAGATTCCCCCTCAATGGGTAGAGTTAATCAATCAAGGATCTAGATGTCACTACACACACTCAAAGAAGATCAAGTGAAACATGGTAATGTAGATAATTCAACAAAAAATAACATAGAAAAACAAATGTAAGTCTAGCATAGTAGTAGAGATGTAAATCATGGATTATGCATACAATCATAATGTTTTTAGAATATAAAATTATTTGAATGTTTTTTGTATTTTGAAAGTTTGTATTGTTTTTAGTATTTTTGGAATATTTTAATGTTTTTGGATTTGGAAAGTTTGTATTATTTTTGGTATTTTTATAATATTTGAATGTTTTTGTATTTTTTGATAGTTTAAGCTATGTACAATCAATAATAAGGAAATTATGTAAAAAAAATACTGATAAAATATGTACAAGTAATTTATTATAAGCAATATGCACACAATAATTTACAAGACTAGGTTGGAGGTGTAAAGGGTCTAAGGATGGAGCTTGCTAGGGATGGAAATGGAGGAAGGGATGACAACCATTATCAAATGCCTCAAGATAATCATCATAACTATCATTATATGATACATATTCTATATACATGGTGGCTATCTCCTCAGGTGTCAATAAGATATGTAATCTATGTATAGTTGAAGATCTATCACTCGTAATGGTGTCATCTTGTCAATGATAAAGTGAAGGTTGTTCTAGTGGAGAAGATGTCAAGTCCCCTATGGGATGTTTAACTTTGATAATATATGGATATGGTGGTGTAATTTTAATAATACCTTAAACCTATAGTTTATCCAATCTCTACTGTAAAGTTGTACAAGATTTTGTATCATGGCCTATAATCTTGTGAAAAAGACAAAATGGACAACCATCCTATTGTGATAATCTACTAATAGATATGTGTCATACTATGGGTGGTGTGATTAATCCATGATCAAATAACATCTATAGCATAATATATGGATAATTTTTTGTACTACCTACTTGATTCTGAATGATTGAATCTATATCCATAGAGGTAATCATGTGAACTATATGTTTTAAGTGATCTATTTGTGGCTCTAAATGTGGAATATATCTTGAGAGTGTACTGTGAGATGCTAAGAGTGAAGTAATATGTGTAATGAGAAATCTAGAGTCATATTAGTACTCTCCTATGATAATTAGTGTAAAGCTCAATCCACACAAATAGTCATATATGAGTGTGGGTGTTATAGAAACTAAGAATTTACCACACAGGGTAGCTGTGATATGAGAATCTCAATAATTGTAGTAGTAGAAGATAATGGTGCTATGAGAGTATATATAGCTAATGGATTAATTTTATCTATAGATTCAATTGGTACTACTATAACTAATATTGGTGAATGTATAATTGTAACCAGTGTAGGAACCATGACTGATGAAGTAGTTAGAATGGCTAAAGTTGTTATGACTAGATAAATATCTATAGTTAAGGACATAACTGTAAATGGAGGAGTGTGAGGTATGCTAGTATATATTACCTCTTATGAATGTATCTAATTAATATAAATGCAATGAGGTGATGATTGAACTATTATATGAGGTGTCCCATCTAGAAAAATAGTTGAAGATGACTATAATTTGATAATATTTGAATTGGTGGTTATCTATTGGGCATGTTTATAGATATCCTTCATGGATAAAATTAACACATAGATGAAGAGTACAAGGAAATACACTCATGACATATATCCAAGGCAATCAAAGTAAATATTATAATGAAAAGGACCTAGCATGACATAAAACTATGTAGAGTGGGTTTTTGGTGCTACTATTATATCCAAGGCAATGGTGCCCAATGTCTATCATGGTATATCATTAAACCCTATAATATTATTATATGATTTTTGAATGGATGTCATATCTACACCCATGTTTTGTAACAATGTAATATTACATATATTAAGTTTGAAACCACTATCAAATATAACTCTCTTCATTGCACTAGTTTTGACTTGAACTTATATGAATAGTGGTAAATTTTAATAAATAACTGTCTGAGATGGCATGTCCTCATGGTTAAAATAAATAACATATTATATAGTTTTTAATGTGTTTAAAACCTATGTAAAATAATAATTCTTTGTATTAATGGGCATAGAATTATGAGTGAGTTCCTGATAAAGAATGTCTTTGAACAAATTGGCTTTCTAAAGTAGTTCTAACATGGAAATTTTAGCTAGTGTGTTTCTCAACTAATCAACAATATCATATGCCTTATGCAGATATACCTATGTGGTTGGGTTAATATTGGGATGGGAAGGAATAGGAGGATGGTGGGGCTCCTAACTAGGTAGGGGGGGGCATGACAACATGTTGAGTAATAACTCTAACCACATTATCTACTATTTGTATAAGATTAGTAGTAGCTATGAGAGGAGAGTGAAGATAATCGATAGGTCAAGGTGGTGGAGGGAAAAAGGGTGTCAAATAGGATCTTTAGCAATGGGTAATGACTTGGGGAAGGGTAAAATGGTCCATGTAACATAACTCAGCATGGGATAAAGGCTCTAGGGGAGATGAGGCAAGAGGTATATTAATATGTTTAACCATAACTCTCTTAGTATCATCTCATATTATTAAAATTAAGCATAAAATGAAAAGAATGAAGCTTTGTACTAACATATGGTAAAATTCATCATTCATGTAGATGATAGGACCAAGTATGTTCTCCTTATTATTTTCTAAAAATGCAATAAATATTTGAAAATAAGTGAGATCTATTTTTGAAATTTGATTTTAAATGTAAGATAATACCTCAAGAAGTAAATAGGAACTAGTACATGCAACTAGGGTTTTGAATGATATTATTTTTAAAATTACTAAGGAATTTTAAAATTTTATGCAAATTTTTGTTTTAAATATGCAAGTAAAAAATTGTAAAAATATAAGAAAACCTATTGGGAAAATATTAGGACCTAATATGGGCAACTAGGGTTTGTAAGAAAATTATTTTTTAATTACTACAAAATTTTAAAATTTAATGTTAATTTCTAATTTTAGTATGTAGCTAAAAATATTATAAAAATATCAATAAAAATTAATATGAAATTTACCCTAGGGTTTTTAGGGTTTTCATGAACAAAAAAAAGTCAGGTTCACCAAATGATTTAATAGTTTTCAAAATATTGGAGTATTATTTATAATTTATTTAAGGGTCTAAAGTAATAAAATTAGTAAATAAATATGTAATAATTAAATTACTAATTTGTATAATTTGACTATAATTTGAATATTTTTAAAAATAGTAAAAAGGGAGAGAAAATAAGACTTCACTAGAAACTGACTGAGATAGTTGTTGCAGGGTTTGAAATTCACTATGCAAGACTAGGAAAATATCATAAATCAAGATCTAGACTTCATTTATTGATTGGATAGGAGTGCCTAAATAAGACACACTAGGGTCTGGTGTTATTGTGTTCTTCTACCACTATTGTCTAGGAGATATGAGCTTTCTAGGTTTTGTTCATTATGTCCATGTGAGCCTACCTATGAAATTTTGACTATTAAATGTTTGTAGAACTCCATGTAAATATGATTTATTCTTAAAACCCTAGCCTCTATTATTATTTAACAAAATTTGGGAAAAGATGGGGGGGTTAGTATGTGTAAGATACATTGAACATGTATTCACACCCCTTGTGTGGCCATGCTACCTACATACCAATACTCTGAAGAGGGATCAAGCCAAATGTAGTTCTCCCACTTGATGTGATTTGTGAAATAGTGTGTATGAAGATGCAAAATGATAAACTAGATGTGCTTGAGATGGTTAGGAACTAGTCTAAGGATTTGAATAAGCTTTTATTAGTATTGGTTGGCTATATGAATAGAATAGGGAAGATTACCTTAGTGGTTTTGCTTGTATTCTTGCTTGCTATATGATAATTTATAACCCCTTATAAATGAAATTTGAATGAGATTTTATAGGGATCTATTGGCCATGGGTTTAATGTGCTTGTATTAGGTTGACAAGATGGGGGATAGGAACTAGAAAAGACTAATCATTGGAGATAAAAATACATTTGGATAAGAGCATCAAAAATGGACACCAAATGGCTCAATGATATAGTCCAAGTTGTGAATTATAGTCTTGAGGGTATGGGACCTAGGGGGATGGATTTTTCATGGAAAAATCAATTTGGCTCAGTTGGGATTAGGTCTAAAAGGTTATGGATGATTAGGAATTAGTGAAAATAAACCTATGAGGGTCAAGAAAGCAAGCAAGATGGACATATGGGTTGGATGTCATTAGCCACGCTCAAGTTACCAATTTTCAAATTATATATGACTACACACTACTACTATGCTTGAAGAAGAAAAGAATCCCATGATTGTATCACTCAAGAAACCAACTATGTAGACTCCTCAGACTGAGAAGGAAAAGAGAAGTGCATAAAGGAAGATGGGCCATAATGAAATGGAAATAGAAATGGAGCTAGCATAAGAAAGGAAAAGAGAGGACATGAAGGCCAAGAGCATGACCTAAGTATAAATTGATAAGGCTAAGGTTAAGGATATAAAAGTTGAGGAAAGGACAACCATAATAGTGAATAAGCGGAAGGAGGAAATAAAGAAGGACAAAAGGGAAAAAGCCAAGAGAGATATGGAAGAAAAGAGCGTTTCAAAAATTTCAAAACCCATGAATGAGAAAATAGTAGAGGTGCATATATCCCTCACTAACATATTAAAAGAAGCCATACCATAGGCACTCCCAAGTAGTAAAAGTGCACCTAGTAATAAGGAAGGTTATACTAACACCTTAAGAGAGAAAAAGAGGGCATAGTAGAGACCCATTAGAGATTAGAGGAGTGCATTGGAGAAAGCACTAACACTAAAGAAGAGGATCAAGAGTAGATGCAACTGACCATCAAAGAAGAAGAGGTCAAAATAAGCCTCTTCAAAAAGGTACAAAAGGGATTTACCAATGAGAACTTTTGTATGTTAGAATACATACCCCCAGAGCTACCACAACCTAGATGCACCATCAATTATCATTTTCCTTTGATTTTTATATGAATTAGCCTAATTTTTAGTTACCATAGAATGATATCCTTAGTGTAAATCAACTAAAAGAAGGGAATGATTCCCTTCTTATCAACCTTCGCACAATGAACCCAGTAAAGTTAGATAACACCCTCATCTAAATGGCCTTTGATGTAGTGTAAAGGAACATAGTTAACTATTTTAGGGCCTCAAGTTAGAAAAATATTGAGTTATAGGATAAAATTGAGGCCATGAAATTCAAGTTGCAAAAACTAGTTGAACATGTAAAGGAATAGAACCATCCTTCTTGGATGGCATTGACACCTCAAGTTTTTTAGAGGTTGATAATATATGTGCACTAGTGGAGCAGATGTTACCAAGATTAAAGAAAAAATAAATGATAGAATAAGAAGAGGACCCTTTCATTTCCATAAAATAAGAGCTTGATGCAAATCTCAAAGAGGTGGAAGACTTCTTCATGAAGTTTAAATAGGGTAAAGAAGTGGTCGATGTAATCTTTTAAAAATTATCCACCTAGGCATTAGTCATCGACACATGCCTCAAAAATTTAAAATGGGAGAAGGATGCACTAATGGCATAATAATATACTATGATCAAGACTGATCATGTGTAGATCATGGTGTAGTTTAACATTTTTAGTTCCCAAATCAATACCCAAGAGTAGGACCTAGAAGAACTCTTCCATGCCCTTCAAATAAAGGCCAATGAACAAGGAGAGATCCTAGATGGTGGAATAAAAAAGGAAAAGGAAAGGTTATAGGACTTTAAGAAAGAGTTTGATAAAAATTATATGCTCTCCCTCATCATCACCTCGATAAAAATAGACAACACTATAGAAGAAATCATGCTCATAATCTAGGTCTTTGAGGAATTTAGACTAGAGTTAAAGGATCAAGCTCCCAAATTTTTATGTGCCAAAAGTGATAGAAAATTAGTCTGAGGGTGGAATAACCATTTTGTATGGGGTAATTTGGGGCCCTAAATCCATCTAAGTAATATCGTTGCTAACACAACAAACACTTGGGTGTTAGGAAATTATTTGTTATGATTGATGTTTTATCATCTTGTGGCACCAATTGGAAGGTGGATAACCCACTCCTTTCTAAATCAATCATAATCAAGACTTAGGTGCATTAGACAATCATGGCATTATGAAAGTGGGTTTGAAGAGCTAGAAGAGTGATTGCATCTAGCACCAGCTCAACACCTGGCATGGTCCTTTCACCCTAGCACTAAGATATGCGTAAGTGTTATAAAAGTCAAGATTTAATCCTATTATAAAGGAGGAGGTGGAAGTAGATAAGCTCTACAAGATTATTTCTTTTTCACTTTAGTTAAGTTTGAGTATGGAGGCCTTAAAGGCTCCTTTTTATAGTGCCCAAGCTCACTTGTGAGCCTCTGGGTGTTTAGTAGTTTTAGAATGGGCATGTGCCTAGTTTCCATTGATACGTACCATGTATTTGAACTTTTCTTAATTATGAATGATGTTACATTTAATAGTTGATAGTTTTATTTACATGTTTATGGTTACATGATTAGAATAAGAATTATATGTGCAATGTTTGTGGAAGTTGTAATATTTAAATTTATATTATTAATACTAATTCCAATAGGCCTTTGATCTAACCTATTAATGGCATTCTTGTAACTAATTTTGACATCGACACCCTATATAAGAAATTCTCTAAGTATAGGTAAGAACCTATGCCTCATAATGATACCTTAATTGAAGTATGAGTTTAAGCCTAATACCCTAAAATAAGTACATCATTAAACCCTCCAAGCACCTAAATGATGCTAAGCTAGAGAAACCAAAGGCTTACACCCATAAAGCTATAAAACCACCTCATTTTAGCTTACACCTAATAGATAGTCAGTGCCCCTAGAATGGCTTAGGTCCATAAATTTACCACTACCATTATATTAACCCCAACATCTAGAAGATAGCATTTCACCATGGCATAAATAGCCCAACATGGGCTCCAATCTTTTCTTCACTATGCATTGGGTGAGTGCATAAGGATTGTACCTTATGTGAGGTGATGCTAGCATGGTCAAGTGATAGTCAGAAAAAGATGATGACCTTCCCATTTAGGTTTGAAAAGAATAATAGTTGGCACCAGTGGCACCAAGAAAATCCCCACAATAGAAGTAGGGAAAAGCCCTCAAGGAAATACAAGAGTGCTTCCAATTGAATATCTCCTCTAGAAATGAAGCTACCCCCTTTGTGCCAAAGAAGAAGAGCATTATATTCATACCATGGATTGCATTACTCAAGCCAAAAGAGAAGAAAAATAATTCCAATGGGCTTGTGGAAATTCCCATGATATCCTTGTCAAAGATGAAGGTTTAAGAGGTGCAAGAGGAAGCAGAGGTAAGGAAGGCATGAAAAGAGGAGGAAGAAGAAGAAGAAGATGAAGAAGATAGAAGGATGAGAGTATAAATCATCCAAGGATAATGAGTAGAATAATAACCTAACATCATTGTAGTTTAGGTGGATCTCTAAGGTGGCACTACCACCATGATTGGAGAAGAAAAGAAGCCCATGCCTGTGTCACCCAAGAAACAAGATGCATAGACTCCTTAGATTGAAAAGGAGAAGAGAAGTTCATGGAGGAATATGGGCCATAGTGAATCATAAATATATAGGTGCTAACACTAGAAATTAAAAAAGAGGACATTAAGGCTAAGGGCATGACCCAAGTAGAAATCGATAAGGTTAAGGTTGAGGAGATAAAGGTCAAGGAAGAAAGGATAGTTGCAATAGTGAAGAATAGGAAGAAGGAGATAAAGAAGGACAAAAGGGAAAGGGCCAAGAGAGATATGGAATAAAATAGGGTTAACTTAGGCATGACACACATAAAGGATAAATTAGTAGAGGCACCTAGTGCCCTAACCAACACAATATACAAATCCATGCCATAGGTGCACCCAAGTAGTGAAGGGTTACCTAAAAATAAGGAAGGTGATACTAGCACCTTAAGAGATCAAATAGAGGGTGTAATAAAAACCTAACAAACAACAGAGGGCACTAGAGAAAGTGCTATCACTGATGAAGAGGAATAGGAGTAGATGAAGCTGTATATCAAAAAAGAAGAGGTCAAACTAAGCTTGAGAGAAAAGGCACAAAAGGGGTTTACTGATGAGGACTTTAATATGTTAGGATACATTCCCTATAGAGCTACCACAACCTAGATGCACCATCAACTATAATTTGCCTTTTATTTTTATATGGATGAGCATCACTTTGAGGTACTATAGAAAGTGATACTCAACATAGATCAATTAGAAGAAGGGAAAGATTCCCTTCTTATCAACCCTCACACAATGAACATAATAAATTAAGCCAACATCCTCTTTCAAATAGCATCTAAAGTAGTACCAAGGAATATCATTAATGATGTCAAGGCCTTAAGTTGGAACAATATCATGATAGAATAAGAAGAGAAAATTGAGCACATGAAGTTCAAGTTATAACAACTAGATGAGTGTATAGAGGAAGCAGAGCTATAAATCCTAGATGACATTGATATCTCAATTTTTTAATTGGTTGATAAGGTATGTGTACTATTATAGAAGATGATCCTAAGATTGAAGTCAAAATTAGTGCCAAAAGAAAAAGAGAACCCTTGTGCGACCATAAAATAAGAGCTTACTACAAAGCTCAAAGAGATGGAAGACCTCTTCATGAAGCTTGAATAGGGTACTAAAATGGCCAATACAATATTTTACAGCTTCTCCACCCAAGTTTCAGTCATCAATGCACACCTCAACAATGAAAAATTTGATAAGGATGCACTAATGGCATAGGCATATACTATGATTAGGATTGATCACACACAAATCATGGCAGAGGTTAACACTTTGAGCACCCAAATCAAGACCCAAGAGTAGGACCTAGAATAACTCTTTTTCACCCTTCAAAAAAATGAATATGAACAAGTAGATATCCTAGATGGGGGCATAAAAAAGGTAAAAGAAAGGTTAAAATTCTTTAATAAATAGTTGGATAAAATTAATGTGCTCACCCTCATTGCCACCTCCACAAAAATAGACAATGATGTAGAAGAAATCAAGCTTATAATCTAGGGCTTTGAGGACTTTAAAGTGGAACTAAAGGAGCATGCACTTGAGTTTTGTGTGCCAAAAGTGATAGAAGATTAGTTTGATGGTTGAATAACAATTTTTTATGGGGTAATATTGGGCCCAAAATCCATCTAAGTAGGATTCATGCCAACACAACAAACACTTGGGCGTAAGGTAATCACTTTTTATGTTTATTATTTTATCATCTTACATCACCAGCTAGCAGGAAACTAACCCACTCCCTTGTGACTTAATCATCATTAAGAAGTGGGCTCATGGGATAATCACAACATTATAAAAGCATGTTAATGGAGTTGGTGGAGTGATTACATCTAGCACTATCTCAACACCCAATGTTATCCTTTCACCTTGGCACTAAGATATCCCTAAATGTTATAAAAGTTGAGTTTTAATCATGTTAGAAAGGAGGAGGTGGAAGTAGCAAAGCTATACATTATTATTTATATTTTCCTTTAGCTAGGTTTGAGTATAGATGCCTCAAATACTCCTCATTATAGTGTCCAAGCTCATCTGTTAGCCTCTAGGTCTTTAGTAGTTTTAGGATGGGAATGTGCCTAGTTTCCATTGATGCATACCATTTATTTGAACTTTGATTAATTATGAATGATGCTACATTTAATTGTTGATAGGCTAATTTATGTTTTTATGGTTACATTCTTAGAATAAGAATGTTATGCACAATTTTTGTGGGAGTTATAATGTATAAATTTATATAATGACTAGTAATTCTAGTGAGCCTTCGATCTAACCTGTTCATGGTATTCTTATAGCTCATGATGACATCAACACCCTATATAAGAAATAATCTAAATATAGGTAAGAACCTATGCCTCATAATTATACCTTCACCAAAGCACAAGCCTAAGCCTAAGTCCCTCAAGCAAGTACCTCATTCAACCCTCCAAGTGCCTAAATGATGCTAAGCCAAGGAAACTAAAGGCTTGCACCCATAAAGCTATAAAACCACCTTATGTTAGCTTTCACTTGATAAATATTTAGTTCCCCCACCCCCCCCAAAGTGGATTTTACCCATGAACTTACCACTATTATTATCTTAACCCCAACTTATAGAAGATAGGGTGTTGCCATGTCACACCTAGCCTAACATGGTCTCCAGTCCTTTTTCCACTACACTTCAGGGGATTGCATAAGGCTTGAACCTTATGTGAAGTGATGCTAACATGGTCTAGTGATAAATATTTAGCACTACAGGAGTATTCAAGGCTTATGCCACATTGTAATAAGTCTAGATCTAACTTATACAATGAGATAAGTTCCTAACAATGTTGATCACTTGAGACACCTAATTTTCTACAATAGAACACCACTAGTGCACCCCATGGTGACACATTTTGTCACATAAACCCTTTTCATAAAAAAACTTAAATATTTTTCCTTTAACTCAATCAATTTAGTAGTTATCATCCTATATGGTGATTTGGATTATGGTTGAAATCTAGGTATGATGTCAATTGAGAAATCAAACTCATATTTGGGTGGTAATGATAGTAATTCCTCAAGAAACACATCTTGAAAGTTTATAAGAAAAGAATAATCCTTAATGGATGGTTCCTCATATTACTCTATCTCATTTATTTTGATAATAAATTCCTGACATCTTTTTCTTTGATCCTTCTTGAGTTTAATTATAATAATTTGCTTAAGCTTCAACTCTTATTTCTCACCCTAAAGTTGTGTCTACTTTAAAAAATCATATTAACACTCCACCTTATTGAGATAGAAATCAGCCTTATCTTTATGATCCACAAGCCATTTAAATCCTAGGATCACATCATATGACCCTAATTGTGTAGCATAGATATCCACTATTGTAGATAATTTAGGTAACTTGATATTAGCTTCCACTAGACGCTTATCAACCTTAATCTTTGACTCATTTCCATATTGTATTGATCATGCATTTGCCATAATTTTAGCTTTTCTAGATAACTTATCAAGAATTTTAGGAGTAATAAAACATTCAGTAGCCCTAGTGTCAATTAAAATAAAAAATTATATGATCAAATAGAATACATATCAATTCAATGGGAGAAGCTTGGAACTCATCTTGATGATTGTCAATAACTACATGAATCCTTTGTTGAAAATTTCCCTATTACAAAGTAGAACCCTTATTATTTCCTTCATATTTACCCTCAGTATAATCTCTATCATAATGGTCACCTCCATAAATGAAGCAACCTCTCGGTGGTCCTCTTTTATTTGGATTCTAGTTCCCCTTGAAACCTCCCTTGAAATAATTTCTAGGTTTCTTATTTCTTGAGATATTATTGAACTTCACATTTTGGTTCTTAAACTGGTTCTTGGAGTATCCACTCCTCTTCCAATTCTTCTTTTTGAAAGTAATTTTAGTACCTCCAAACTTTTTATTGAATTTATCTCTAACATGAGCAATGAATTTTAGATTCTACTCCTTCTTGAATTCCTTTTCAAAGACTTGATCCATGGTAGATGGCCCATGCATATCCACCTCATAACCAATTTGGGGTTTTAATCCCATGATGAAATTATTTATTCAAAACCTCTTATCTCTTGATATTATGGAACATACTTTAGGATCTTAGTGAATTAATCTTAGTATTCATTTCTGAAAAGGTCTCCTTACTTAAGGTTTTGAAAATATATCAGCTTCAGATCAAAATAAAGCTAAGGAAGCCACCATGACCTAAAAAATGTCATAAACTATTCCCAAGTGGTGGTGGTAGTGTTGAGGTTCATCTCAAGCTTCTTATTATCCCACCATGTTTTTACTTCTCTAGCAAGCTGATATGCTCCTCAAAATACTTTAGTGACTTTAGAGTAATTTTGAATCTCAAAATATTTTACCATCTTGATTAGAATTTATTTAACTCCATCTCCCAAAATAATTCCATCAAACATGAATGGATTTACCTTTTTCATATCATATGCCAAATATACAACTACTCAAACTCTTAAATCTTGTGGCACTTATTCATGCCTATACTCTTGAGGATATTCCTACTCATCAAGATGATCTTCAGGATCTTCCTAAACATTCTCCTAAACATGCCCATGCACTTCTTATTTTATAATTATGATTTAGTCCCTAGTTTCATGCATGGATATGAGGATCTAATCTAACCTCACATCTTGCTCAATGGTGAATTGATTTAGATCCATTGGAGGGTTGGTGTTTGAGTTAACCTAACTTATAGTTCTAGCAAACACCATTATTATTATTTGTTAATAAGAGAATACATTTATGTTAGTGGACTTATTAATTTCTAGAGTTTGAGCCTCAACTCTGATACCACAATATAATAACCCCACTGGGTTTTACTAGAATAAGGTAGTTTTTAAAAGCATTTACACAAATTTAATAAATAGATTCCATCACAATTAATCTAACAATAAAGTGATATTTAACTACAAACATTAGTTTTTTAGCTAACTAAAGATATGATCTAGAACTAATTTATTTAGCTAATGATCACAAGATCAAAATCAAGTACAAAGCTGAATATAGAAATGAATATTATATTTTTTAAATAAAAGTATAATTATAAATTCATCCATAATCAATAAAATATTATAGCCAATTGATGTACTGGTACACATGAATAAATAATATAGTTTTAGCATAATAAATTTCTTAATAATAATGTATAATGATATAATTCTCTGTGAAGCATGTGAGTCTCAAAAACCTTGAATATCCATAAGTAATCATGAGTGTAGTCACTAGTGTAGTATTTTTGAGGGAAGAGAGAACATCATCTGAGTGATTTTTCATATAAAATATGGACCAAAGATCCCCTACACAATCTCCCAAAAAGGGAATGGACATCCATTCACAAATAGGTAGATAGTGATGGTGTAAGAATCAAGAGTGTCAACTAGAACTTGTGTACTGTAAGATAACTATTACATGTAATACATCATAA